>CABFVX010009616.1:0-17587 GCA_902151425.1 Timema shepardi
AAAATAACAGCTCCGGTCTAGAAAAATGAGATTAACGCCCAGAGGGTCCATTGTAGTGGTCACATGACAAAAAAAAATGGTGCTATCATCGCCACGGTCAGTACGGCTCGATTGAGGGCTGGCTGACACCATAGAGTTTCTATAGTTGCTATATACATGGTGTCTACTCAACTTGACCAATGAAACCCCCGACCTTTTCCCTGATCATTTCCTAAAATTCTCGACTATAAAAGTATGTCACATCCTCCTAACTCACCCCCCCCCCTCTCCACCCTCATTTTTCTATTAACCTTTTTTATGAATAATAATAATACATTTTAAAATTTGAATATTTTTTTTAATTCGTATTAAAATTGTTTACTATTAATTAAAAATATATTACACAGCTACAAACAAAAATACATTATAATTTACTAATTTAATTATTATCGTATTTCATATTTTGAGTAAAATATCATTTTCCCGGATTGTTATTGGGATTTACCAAATTCCTGACTTATTCCCGTTTTTTCCCGATCACTTCAAATTCCCGGCTGATTCCCGTTTCCCTGATTTTCCCAGATGGTAGACACCCTGAATATATATAGTACATACCATTTTAAGAACCGCCCGAATTTATTTATTTTTACTAAAAAAAATTAAAACTTTTTATTCGCATCAAGGGTGTGAGTGTTAAGATTTATCTTCTGTTGGAACCAGCTTCGGTGTCCGCATGGTCTAAGGCATCATTCTCGCAGTAGACTAGACTGTCGATGACTGGGAGATCAAGGTTTCGAATTTCGGTAGGGTGTATTGAGGGTGGTTTTTTCCAAAATAGTGTTCCACTCTTTCTCATGCAAACGGGGGGCCGGGGGTACAATTCATCTAAATATGATCACCTTGATCCTTAAAACTAGTATCGTAATTAGTACATAAGCGTATAACCCGGACGGGTAGTAAGACGTGGTGGTGATGAAATAGTAATCATTTGTATAGTTAAAACTAAAATGAAATTTGTGAATCATACAGCAAAAGAATTAATAATATAAAATAAAACTGCATCTATGCTATTTTTTTTTTAAATATATTATTTCTAATTCTCACTTTATCTAAAACTGATAAGAAACTGACACTTGAGTCTAAAAAGGTAAATTAAACTTAACTATTCCTATAATTTTAGAAAACATTCTAAATAGAATACAGTAAGGAGCGATAATGAATGTGGCTAGAACTTAGATACAAACCCAAGATAAGCACCCATTAATAGAGTCGCTAACAGTGGCGACTGGTGTATAGACACTGCGGAACTGCACCACCCCCTATTTCCACTTGATATTATCGATAACATTTAATATAATGAGTAATTTTTTCTTTAATTTTGTTTTTGTAGTACAATATATATTCCGCTTAATGTCAGTACTTCAGTAGCCATCCCCCAGTTTATGAAAAAGATACAAAAATCTTTGTATGGAACTGTGCGATTCACAGTGCCAGCGGCGTGGTGTTTGACTGTTGTGCGCATGCGCACATAGGATGGGGGTGGGGAGGAAGGCGGTACTTCCAGGTATGTAGAGCACTGTTGCTCTCGCAGTGCCGGCTCTGACGTGATAGTAGAATGAAGTTTTTTTTACTCAGCGTGTGTTGTGCTTAAACATCGTGTACCATATTCTTGAATGTGATAAAGTGTAGAAAAGTCTAGAATTAGATTATTATTTTGCTTCCAGCCATTCTATTTGATTCTTTTTTTTTTCTGTTCTTTTATTTAACAGAAAGACTAAATGAACTTGCAGTACTTTAAATGAAGAAAAATTTCCTCAATTGTCATCCAGAGATCAAGGAGGAAAATTATTGAACTTTTTGCGCAAATTAAAACAAGAAGAATGGATTTCATTTTTAACTTAATAAGATCAAGTTTGAACTGTAACAATTTAAGTTTAAGTAAATAAAAATTTTTTTTGTTTTTTTGTTAAGATTTTATCGGGTTTCTGAATAAAATTTTCTTTTTATACATGTTTTTTTTTTACTTTTACACAATTTTAAAACAAAGACTAAATGTTTTCTGGAGCAGCACCTCCACTAATTTTAGCTACGAGCCGCCCCTGGTCGCTTATATAGGCTATAATGGGTCACAAAAAGAGCTTGTCTCTTTGATTTTAGACCTTAAGAGGACCGAAACGGGGCCCCACCTAGCTTACATTTTATCGACAACATGGTCGGGCGCGCAAACCTCCCTCGCCTAACGCGACTGTTACTTCTCGTGAGAATCACGACAAATGCTACCAGAGCCGACCGTAAATAGAAGACCTTGGAACGGTACGTCGATCAAGTAAGTACCTGCTCGGTCATTGGAGAACTGGGGACGAAAAGAAAGGTTCAAGTGACCTTTCCCGTGGATAATAGTCGGCGCACACCAGTCAACAGGACAAGGTGCCAGAGAATTTTAGCTCTAGAACTAGAACTAGAACTAGAAAGACTGTCTTAATACTAGTATTTCTTTAAATTATATATACATACACACACATATATACAGTAGCCCCATGGCTTCTTTGGTGCTGACTGACATCTTTCAAAAGTTACCAGACCAAATTATGTATACCTACGCCGGACCAAATGATCTGCAAAACCATGTGTTTAGCAACTGTCACTTCTGACGTTCAAAATTTAGGTATATACCTAAATGTTGACTGTCAGAAGTCAGCTGTGAGCTGTCAGTCAGCAGCAAAGAAGTCATGGGAGTACTGTACCTAATCACGCCGTTCCTTGGCGGAGTAGTCAAGAAACTGTGCATCTATTTCAAAACACAATCCATCCTCACTAACTTTCTCCACACTTCCCTATCCTTGTATACTTCCTTCGCTTCAACAACATCCATACACCGAGTCATACATGTTCTTTTATTACTAAAACTCTTAATATTTCTCTTTTTCACACATTCGATTACAACATTTAGCCACGTCCCACATGGCCCACTCCCTTCTTTTTGATCCACACCACTCTACCTTCATACATTTGCTTCGTAATTCGATCAACACTCATCCTCTCAAATGTACAAACCAACGTAAGACGCTTCTTTCTCACTGACTTAATGGATTCCCTTTCAAACCGCACTCCTTCAGCCCCCATTCATTACAGACTCTGTCCATACGAGTTCTTGTTTAAGGCGATTGGCCCTTTCCATTTGGCGTGGAAATGCAGAGCCATGGGAACAAACGGTTATCTCCAAGAATTTTTTTTTATTGTTTTGCAATTTTCTTTTCGGAAAATGTTTGTTCAAGAATAGAAACAATTTGATTAAACTATATTTTTATATACACCTCATGTCTAATTTCAACAGTGATCGAATATCAATAATTTCGACATTTTTCAATAGAAAACTGCCGGGTGAATAACAAAAAATAATAAAATGTAACAATTAATAAACATAGATACATTATCTTAGAAGGGGCGTTGAAAATATTAACATAAAAATTTCACTCGTTCTCGAGAAAACTTACATTTACAAACGTACGATTTCTCCGCAAGACCTGTCCAGTATTTAGCGTCATCTACGTTTTCCGTGATACATGTGGTCTTGTTGGCGCGGAAGGATACGTTGGTCGGTTGTGAAGCCACACCACGACTTTCACCCTCCCGCCCACCATCCCACAAAATAGGTTTTAGACTTGCACTCGACAGGGCTAAGGGCCTTAAGTGATTAATTAAAGTAAAGTGTGTGTTTATTAATATATTTATTTTGAGTGACTCGTTTTTAAGGAAAGAAGTGTCAACTATGTCATCTCCATATTAAGTTTTTCAACCATGCAATGAAGTTAAAGAGGTCGGGTGAGAGCCAAATCAGCTAAAGGAAGTAAATTCTCTTTTCTTTAATAATAGAGAAATAAAATTAGAGAATCGATTCAAGCTTTTAGTTCATTTTACTGTGTATATTGTCGACCTCAGTGGTCTTGGGGTAGAGTGCTCGCCTCAGGACCCAACATTCGTGGGTTCAAACCCAGCCGGGGTCAACGAATTTTTCTTGAGCGACAAAAAAAAGCGTAGCACAACTTCCTTCGGAGGGGAAGTAACGCTGTCGGTCGCATGTCAATTGCGGCATGTAAAAGAAACCTTGAAGGTATGTGAACATATCTTTCCGACAAAATTGGAAGGCTCTTTCGCTCTCACGCATATAGAAATTCTCATGTGCTGATATAATCAGTCGGTTAAGAGAGTGCACGTTAAATACCTCAAAAAATAATTATAAAATTGTTTAAGAAAAAAATGTTTTTCTTAAAGAATGTGGATATATAAATATCAGGCAAGGACAAAGTTTATACACCATAGATTACCTAAGGGTATGGGCTAGAGTGGGCAAGCGCGTGAGTGAATAAAAAATAAAATATAACACATTGGTTGTAATGAGAGGTGGCCAGACTGGAACACGCGCTCGAGCTGGAACAGTCTAGTTTACAGGAGCTAGACAATATTACTGTATAGTTGCCATAGAGTGCTAGGAAAACTTCTCAATTTTACATTTGTATTATTATCGATAGGTTTAGCACACTTGCTACTAACGGCCTAATTTAATTGGCAAGACCATAAATCATACCAATAATATATATACACACATACAACTGATATATTAAAATACATCAATATTATAATTAAAGTAGGCCTTTACAAATAAGAATAACCATTAGCGCGGATAGAGGATGGGAAAACCACAACAATAAATCACTGGTCAAAAACCCTCAGTTCATTGGGCCAAGATTCGAACCTCTGCCTCCTCGTCAACAACTATCGAGAGCTATCTACTAATCACGCGCTCGCTCGCCAGTTCGTCAATCTGGCCGAGCCCTAAAGCTCATTTAACAATAAGTTTCCAAATTATGATTTCTCCTCGAGGTATAAATAAACCCATAATAATCAAGATTGAAAGAGAGACGTTAAACATATTCATCTGTAGTCCCAAGTATTGACAGACTGAAATGTAAGTCTTCTATAAAAGAAAATCGATTCGTTTTAACACCAGCGATTAATTTTCAATATAAAAAACGACTGGGTATAATTATTGTTTTGAATAGTGTTACCTTTAAGTGAACGGCTATGAAACGTAAATATAATGGTTTAATTTTTTTTTAATACTGTGAGTGAAACTTACTAAGAAAATATATGATCCTGGTAATATCCTTAAGATTAAATTCTAATATGGGTGACCTGGTGGTCTAGGGGTAAGGTGTCGGACTTCTGTGTTGGGGGTCCGGGGTTCAATCTTCGGTCCCGGCAAAGATTTATCTGATTACCAAAACCCTTCCTTCACCTCTGACAAGACATGTATTAATCACAACTTGTGAATGTGTGGAATGCCAGGCCTCCACCGTGGTTCGGATCACCACGTTAAACTGTAGGGCCTCCATTCCATCTCACAATCACCCTACCACTACATATTAGCGTAAGTGCGTATAACCCGAACGGGTAGTAAGACGCGGTGCTAATAATAATTAATGATACTAATAATATTAAGTGTTCGGAATATTAGCTTTTTTTTAAGCACCGCGTCTTACTACCCGTTCGGGTTATACGCACTTACGCTAATATGTAATGGTAGAGTGATTGTGAGATGAAATGGAGGACCTACAGTTTAACGTGGGATCCGAACCACGGTGGAGGCCTGGCATTCCTCACATTCACAAGATGTCTTGTCAGAGGTGAAGGAAGGGTTTGGTAATCAGATAAATTTGTGCCGGGAGCGAGGATTGAACCCCAGACCCCAACACAGAAGTCCGACACCTTACCCATAGACCACCAGGTCACCCAAACAAAAATATTAAAAAACAATTGACCGCTGCAATACAGCTTTGCGTAATAAAACATGAAAGTAGATCTAGTAACTAAACAGTAGGATCAATCAATAAATAACTGACAGACCATAAGCTCCTTCACAACCCCCCTCCCCCCCCCTTCGTAGCTCAACGATAGTATAATACTCCATGAGTCACCACCATACTCCCTCGCCAACTGTTTTGAACAAGGGGTAGAATTGAAAAGAGGGGGGAGGGGAGAGACGGTTATTGCAGAATCAACAATAAAGTATAGTTACCCCCCTTCTCCCCTTCACTAGAAGGCGAGTGTTGCATCGTGGGAAATAAATTATCAAGGCCACACCGCTAAGCTTCAAACAGGATGTGAACGAACAAAACATGTTCAATCAAATGGGGCCATCAACAAGTTTGGTATAAGTGGTTTTTTTAATATTTGTAATCGGTGCATTTAACGTTTAGGCCTACTTGCCCGCACCGGTCGTGACACGGGTGGATCTCACCTTGTCTGGGTTTATTCGGTGACATAAATCAGGGCGCATATCCCCAATTGTGTGTAAAGTAATCTTTCCTGAATGATTTTTCCGTTCTCCCTCCACACAAATGCGGATACACTTCCTCTATGTCTTCCCTTACTATTTATAATAACTAAATAAGTAGATATACTGGACGGGTAATAGGAAGACGCAACGCGTAGAAACAGTTTAGCTTTCACCATCGAAATACTCGCCATTTTTTATCGAATTATTTAGTGGTATCGTATTTATGAATAAAAAAACCCACGAATCGCCCATTGAGCTAATGGAACCTGGTTTCCCCTTTAGCAGTCGTGAATGAGAATAGTTTGTAAGTCGTGTGTTGGTTGCTAACAGGCCTCATAGTTTGGTTCAGAAAGTGAACGTCAAAAAAATAGCTTGACGAAAAACAGGACGTCGTGATAAAACTGCGATAGCTTTTTATTTTGATTTTGTACCCACGTCTTACTACCCATCCCGGTTATACGCTTATGTACTAGTTACGCTAATTATCTACGGATGAAGATGGTTGAATCTAAAAGAAATGTACCCTCATTAGCGTGGAAAGAAAGAGAGAGAGGAAAAGGTTATCTACGAAAGGCCCAACGAAGCACAGTTTATCAAAAGCGAACCTTACACGTCCTTAAGAAATATTCATTGGTTATGACCCTATAAATATATATATATATATGAGGTATTTAACGTGCACTTTATGAACCGACTGATTATACAGGGTGTCTACTCAATTTGACTAATGAAATCCCCGACCTCTTCCCTGATTTTCCCTTATTTCCTGAAATTCCCTGACTAACCCCCCTAGTTTTTCTATTAATATTTTTTCACGAATAATGATGTTTTAAAATTTAAATAACCTGTTTCTTTTTAAATTTGTATTAACATTGTTTACTAAGGGATTAAAAATCTATTACACAGCTACAAACAAACAAAAAATGACAGTTTGAATCACATAATTTACTGATTTAATGATTATTGTATTTCATATTTTAAGTAAAACAACTTTTACCCGGAATTTTATGGTAATTTACCCAATTCCCGACTTATTCCCGTTTTTTACCGATCACTTCAAATTCCCGTCTAATTTCCCGCTTTACCTGATTTTCCGGGACGGTAGACACGCTGAACAAGGATTTCTATGAACGAGAGTGAAAGAGCCTTCCAATATTGCCAGGAAAAGGTATTTTTCACATACCTTCCAGGGTTATTTTACATGCCACACAATGCGAAGGAGATTGTACTAAGGATTTTTTTTTAAATCGCTCGAGAAAAATTCCATCGACCCCCCGGCTGGGTTGTGAGGCGAGCACTTTAGCCCAAGACAACAATAATGATCCTGTAGCGGCAGAAACTACCGAGATGATCGAAACTTTCCGGTCACACCAGTCTCGAAAGCCGTTGGTATGACTGACAGTAAAACTGACCACGTGTAATTATTTTTTTTAAATTTATTTTCTTAGCACCACGTCTCATTCGGACTATACGCCTATATACTAATTCCGTTAACGAGTTAAGGAGATATGTAACCGCATTTGCGTGGAAGGAGTGAAGAGAAAACAATTTCAGAGAAAAAAATATATATCCTCAATACACACGACTGAGATTCGAACCCCGATCTATTACAGTGAGCGCGCTGAAGCTCAATACACAGCACGTGGACTTGACGTCACAGGGATGCGAGCAGATGTGCGCGCGCATTCACCCGGTTGAAAGGGCGGAGTCAAGGAGGAGGGGAAGGGGCGGGGGGGTTGGTAGAACGTGTGAGTCTTGCACATGACAGGGGGAGAGAGAGAGAGAGAGAGACGAGGTATTAAGAAAAAGAGAACCACCGTTCTTTCATTTTATTGTCTAGGGGGGTCAGGAAAGGGGTGTGGGATGTGGGGGACCAGATCTGACTTCACGGCCCCATTTCACCGATCTTTTAAGGAGTCTAGTCAGTCGAGATTGACTGGATTGCTGTTGGCGGGGGAGGTTCTGAGGTTCAAATCTCAGCAAAGGGGCTGTGGGTGGGATTTTTCCCACACGTGATTTACCACTAACTATATCAAGTGCTATTTATCAGTTATCACTGTAGCTATATCACGTGTTATTTATCACCGTAGATCTACCACGTGTTATTTATCACTTTAGCTATATAAAGTGTTATTTATCATTGTAGCCCACACGTGTGATTTATAACTGCAACTTATAACTCGCCACAACAAATTATAAAATATATAAACATAATTTATAACTTAGAGAAAGAGCCATACAAAGTATTAATTTCAAAATGAAAGTCATTATTTTGTAAACATATGCGCACGAAAAAAAGACGAGTACGGTTTGTATGACGTCCGCAACATCTCTAATTTAGTCAGATAAACCATCTTAATTTGTGAAGAGAACGAAGGCTTCTAGAAGCTCTTGTTCGTTAAAGCATTTTAAAGTGAACCATAGACCATGGTGTCTACTAAACTTGACCAATGAAATCCCCGACCTTTTCACTGGTCATTTCCTAAAATTCCCGACTAAAAAGTATGTCACTTCCTTCTAACTCGCCCCCCCCCCTCCACCCACCCCCTCCACCCTCGTTTTTCTATTAATATTTTTTAAATAATAATAAGTTTTAAAATTTGAATTTAAATTGTTTACTAGGAATTAAAAATATATTACACAGCTACAAACAAAAAAATGACATAAATTTATTTATTGTATTTCATATTTTGAATAAAATATAATTTTCCCTGATTTTTATTGCGATGTACCTAATTCCCGACTTATTCCCGTCTAATTCCCGTTTTCCCTGATTTTCCCGAATGGTAGACACCCTGATAGACGCTGCTTCAAAAATAGCCCATCCGAAGGGTTAGAAGAAAAAAACCTAATCAAAACAATTTGTTGTGAAACCTTTAACTGCCTAAAGTTACAACGTCTCAATATATGGTCTTACGGATCATATGGTTTGGCGAATGGATACGTGATAGTACAGTAGCCCCATGGCTTCTTTGGTGCTGACTGACAACTCACAGCTGACAGATGAAGGCTTTGAAAAGTTACCAAACCAAATTATGTATCCGTACGCCGAACAATATGATCTGCAAAAACATGTGTTTACCAGCTGTCTCTTCCGAGAGTTAAAATTTAGGTATATACCTAAATTTTGACTGTCATGAGTCAGCTGTGAGCTGTCAGTCAGTACCAAAGAAGCCACGGGGCTACTGTAGCTCTACTAGTAATTTAGATAGCAGTAAGTTGGATAGACTTTCCTCCGAGAGCCAAGAGGAGAAAACGCCCGTCTCGGTAGACTGACCGCAAGCCAGGAGTGTATTGCGGGTAGAGACTCCACAACTTCCCAGGCGGACCCGACAACCTTATGGCCGGCCACCTCGGCCGAGCTCGCGGTAGTGCGGTCAAGTTGCCGAGCGCAGCGCTACAGGCGTTTTTTTAAAAAATATTCTAATTGAATTTAGCGAGTTAGCATGCAATATAGAAACACAGGGTTGGCTTAACGCAAGGCCTTTTAACGTATCGTCCAACCGACAAAGAAACAACCTTATCTTGTTAGGTCGAAAAAAGTTACCGTTCTCTATTTTAATGTATTCATACACCGAGGCCCTAAGTTTCGCAGCTGTCACTTTTCACAGATGGTGTCAACTTAAAAAGATCTACAGTAGAACAGCGTTTTTAAATAGCGTACACAGACGGGTTACCAGTCACATCAAACCTATAGATCGCAAACTTCAGCCCGAAAGGGCGCCATTACTATTCTTGTTGTGTTTGTACGTATCCCCATGTCGTGTCCATTTTCGAGAGCCCCTCGGGGCTGGTGTTAATGTCTATCCCTTTTTGATTCTCCATGTTTTTATTCATGTTTTATATGTATGTTTATAAATGAAATAATAAAACCAACAAACAAACCAGTCACATCAAAGATAACGTTTTCCGTCCATTTCGTGAATAGATCAATTAAGACGCGAAAACTGACAAAAGACATGTGAACAACTTGTGAATTTGTGGAATGTCCAGGCCTCCACCGTGGTTCGGATCCCACGTTGAACTGTAGGTCCTCCATTTCATCTCACAATCACCCTAACAGTACTCATTAGCGTAAGTGTGTATAACCCGAACGGGTAGTAAGACGCGGTGATAATAATTATAAGACGCGAAAAAACACACCCATGCACGTTCATGTATCTATACGAGAAGTCATGTGACCATCAGTCGTACCTTTGGCCAATCTGTCCATCAAGGTGGCTAAAAAACTTTTATTATAAAATTCACAGACTTTTCAAAGTTTTTCAGACAAATTTGAAAAAATATTTCCAATTTAACCTTTTAAAAAGGTTTTTTTCTTGATTTTTTTTAAACATCGCATCTTACTAAACCATTCGGGTTGTACGCCTATGAACTAATTATGCTAATGGATTTAGGGATTAGGAAGGTTATATCAATAGAAAGTGTCTCCACATTTGCGTGGAGGTATAGTGGAAACATATTTTGAAAAAGAAAACCACCCTCAGTACACCCGACCGAGATTAAAACCCTGATCTCCCCATCATCAGCCAGTCTAGTCTACTGCTAGAGTAGCGCGTTAGACCATGCGGCTACAGAAGTGGGTTTTTCATTTTTAATGGCAAATTGTTCGTTTTTTTTTCCCAATGATTAAATATTTTCGAAAAAAATAAATAAATCACAACAGTCACTAAATATCCCCATTATTTTAGGTTCTTCTTAAGAGTATTTAATGTTTTATTTATTATTTGTGTCCCTGTGAACGAGTTATAAACCAACACTGTACAACCAGCTCATGTATTTAGTGACTTATCCAGAAAATCAAAACAAAATCTCTCGCTTTTCGTGCAGAATCAGTCAAGTATTTAAATTCCCTAACGTTTACCTATTTTCTTTAATTAAATTCCCTGATATTCCACCGTTTTTTCTAGCATCAAAAACATTCCCTGACGCTTCCCTTTCTATGACCACCATATAAAAGGTGAGGCCGAAACTGTATACAGGGTGTCTACTCAACTTGACCAATGAAATTCCCGACTTTTCCCCTGATTTCACCCCATCATTTCCAAAAATTCCCGATTAAAAAGTATGTCACATCCTTCTAACTCCCCCCCCCCTCCCTCTCATTTTTCTATTAATCTTTTTTATGAGATTTAAAATTTAAATAAACTTTTTTTTAATTTGTATTAACATTATTTACTAGGAATTATAAAATATATTACACAGCTACAAACAAACAAAAACTACTGTTTGAATAACATTATTATTTACTGATTTAATGATTATTATATTTCATATTTTGAGTAAAATAACATTTTACAGGATTTTTATTGTAATTTAACAAATTCCCGCCTAATTCCAGTTTTCCCTGATTTTCCCGGATGACAGACACCCTGTGTAAGACTATTAGTAACGTTAAACGGTAACACTTAAGCTGAAAAGTACAGTAGCCCCATGGCTTCTTTGGTGCTGACTGACAGCTTTAAAAAGTTACCAGACCAAATTATGTATCCCTACGCCGAACCATATGATCTGCAAAAACATGTGTTTAGCGGCTGTCACTTCTGACAGTCCAAATTTAGGTATATACCTAAATTTTGACTGTCAGAAGACAACTGTGAGCTGTCAGTACCAAAGAAGCCATGGGGCTACTGTATATACCTAAATGTTGACTGTGAGAAGTCAGCTGTGAGCTGTCAGTCAGCACCAAAGAAGCCACGGGGCTACTGTAGGTATTCACAAGCTAAATAAAAGCAAACTACATATTACACTTTTTCACATCTTTTTTTCTTATTTGAGGTCATACATTACATTCGTGATCTTACAGGTCCCCTTCTAACCTTCCACGTTGTCTTCTATGACACCACTCGATACAGTCGGACTTTCTTAGTTTTTTAGAATTAATTCATTAGATATCGGTTATTAATTTTTTTTTTTTGAAAAAGGTCAACGCGGTAAAATTTCGATAAATTTAAGTTGTCCAAGTGTACAAAATTACACCCTTGCTTCCTTCTTTAAATTTATTGCCCACGTATACCTCGGGATATTTGCACACAAGTCGAGACACCCCAACAATCCCCCCCGCCCTTATTCCCACGCTACCCCCTCTCTACCCCACCACCCAGCGGATAGAAAACTGGAACTAAAAGTAGTAACGACCGTTATAGTTCCCCATCCGTCACATTCAAAAGGAAGTNGCAATATGACCATTAAAGTCAACTACAACTACCCACTTAAATAAATAAATAAAAAAATTAAAATTGACATCACATATGTTTGATGGAGGAGTTAATACTTGTATACTCCATTCAGGGTAGGAATTACTTTCTGAAAGGTCTTTTTTCCTACCAATATCCTACTAAATAATATATTTCTGGTAGGAAAAAAGGCCTTTCAGAAAACAATTCCTACGCTGAACAGACTTTAATTTATCAGGTCCTGTGTCATCGACCTTTCTTGGTACATGATTTGCAGCGTTTTCCCAATTTACTAAAAAAAAACCTACTTTCCAGGCAACAGACGTATAGAAGAATAGAACTAAATTATATATATAAAATAAATGTTACGGCGCACCGCAAAACTTTCTGCCACTTTTATCTTGGAAAGACATTTACTAAAAAAACTCGTTAAGATTTGTGGAAAGAAATAATAGCTATATACATTGTTGTAAAAACACTACACCAAAGATAATAAATGAAATAATATACATTGTTAACAGAAAAATTGAGAAAATAAGTATTTGTCCACCAAAAAGCCTAAGAATAAAATTCATTTTCAAAGACTTGAATTATATAATTTTTAATTCAGGTCTTTGAAAATGAATTTTATTTTATTTTATTTTAAATATACATGAATGATTTTAAATTCATAGTACCAGTTAGTTATTATAGGATTAAACGTCAGATTATTATGGTCTATTTTTTCTGTGTCAGGAAGGTCAAGGTTTGAATTTCAGATGGATGGACAGAGGTTGGTTTTGTTTCCCACATTCCCTTAGCGCAAATGCGGTTACATCTTCTACAAAAAGAGACCATAGGTACCGAGATTGCAGCTAAATATCTCAAATTAATGAATATTATAGTTGTTTTTTTAGCGTCACATTGTACTACCTGTTCGGGTTATACGCGTAAGTACTAACTAAGCTAACGTGTCAGGAACAATAAAGTTTTAATTTAGAGGAAGTGTATCCGCATTTGCGTGAAAAAAAAAAGTGAAACCATTTAGAGAAAAAAACACTCTTAGTACACCCGACCGGAATCGAACCACAATCTTCCGGCCATCGGAAGTCTATTCTATTGCGAGAGTATCACCTTAAGACTATGCAGTCATCGAAGGGGGGGTTGCAACCTTATTCACAAATGAGATAAAAATAAAAAACATATCACGACTTTTACCCGTCCGGGGTCTTTCTGCATTTAGTTGCACTAGTTGGTTATGGATGAGAAAGAGTGGATATAGATTACAATGTATCCGCATTTGGATTTAAAAAAATGATAGTGAAAAACGATTAAAGAAGGGATAGCCCTCAGTACATGCAGCCGGGATTCGAACCCCCGAGTCCCTCCTCACAGGCAAACCTAGTATAGATGAGCATAACATTTAATCCACATGCCCACCGATGCGGTTTTAAAGTACTATAAATAAAATCGAGGGCAAATCATTTCTCGAATGTCAAGTTAATTAAGTCATAAATACCAATAATTTTCATCATCCATATTAGCTTTCAAAAAATAGTTTAGAAAGAAATATCTATTACTATAAAAACTCCATTAATATTGCACTTTTTAAATACACAAAATATAGTTTAGAAATATATTTTTTTAAACTTAATCAAAATAAACGATATGACAATTTTTATTTATTTATTATTTGTGTAGATCCATTCATTCTGTAGACATATAAAAAAATTAATAAAAAAACATATCAATAAAAAGCGATTGATTTCAAAAGCCATTGAAATACAACGTAGATAAAAAGTAATCATCATCTAGAATAGAGACGCAAAATACAGTCCTATTATCATAGGAAGAGCCTTATTTGGCAACTAGAAAAAGTCACTATAACTACTTTCACCCGTTAATACGTCAAGTCATAAGATTTGCAGGCGTCACTTTTTTAAATATATATTCTTTTAAATTTTAGTTTTTTTTAATATTCACTTTCTGAAACGACTGATAATATCAACACATGACTTATATACTAATTTAAGTCTAGAACATACACAACACCCAGTCCTCCGGCCAATAATTCATCAATGTGAGAGGAGGAACCCACATTTAACCAACGATAATTTTTTTTTTGGTCATGCCAGGATTCGAACCCGGGATCCTTTTCACGGTGGACATACACGCTACCAACTGAACAAAGGTAACGGGCGATAAATCATATAAATACCTATGAAATAAAACTAATAATATAAAATGTTAACAGAAAAAAAGTAGGTTTTTAAATAAAAGGCACTTTTTTACGAAGAATGGACTGTAGATATTATCTAATTGTAAATACTCATTCCTTTCAGGACAAAAGGATACATTTCCTGGAAGAAGTCTATGTGCGGAGGTTGAAGGATGTCGAGCGCGGACAAAACCTGAAAGCAAAAAACAGAAATAAACTAGAGTGAAGCGAACAACACTAATATATTTCCAACTCCATGCATTAATTAAAATAATGAACCCACTTCGGTGGCCGCGTGGGCTAACGCGCTACCCTCGCAACCAGACTAGATGACGGGGTTCATCGGGTGTGTAGAGGGAGGTTTGGTTTTCCACTATCTCTCCACGCAAATGTGGGTATACTTCATCTAAATTTTGTGAGGGCACGTCTTAAGGCCGATTCACACAGAACGCTAAGCTAAGCTTAGAATCGCTCTAACTCTTTAGAAAAATAGCGAGCCATGTATTTAAATGTGTCGTTTCACACAGAAAGCTGAGTTAAGCTACAGTAGCCCCATGACTTCTTTGGTGCTGGCAGCTTTGGAAAGTTACCAGACCAAATTATGTATCCCTACGCCGAACCATATGATCTGCAAAAACATGTGTTTAGCAGCTGTCACTTCTGACAGTCAAAATTTAGGTATATGCCCGAATGTTGACTGTCAGAAGTCAGCTGTGAGCTGTCAGTCAGTACCAAAGAAGCCACAGGGCTACTGTATACCTTGCTACGCCACGCTATGTTTTTTTCCGATTGCTCTGGCAGGGAAATTTTTCCATCTGCCATCTTGAGCCATCTTATGCCGCGCATGCGCATAACGCAACTTGGGCTCCCGTGTTTGAACAGACGCTGGTTTGGTGAAAATAGCTAAGAGATGTGATGAAGTTTTGTTTTCAGTTTGATTCGCGTATATTTAAGTAATATTATACTTAATAAATGTGTTTATATTAAAATGGAAGCGTTAAATGAACAAGTCAAACCTCCACCTCCTACATTTTCTTCATTTTCCAAAACAGCTGCTAACAGCAGCATCATTTCTTCCTCAGTACTATAACCTAAACTCAAACAAGACATTTTGGAGAACGCCATCATAACTAAACTTCACTGGAGCAGACCAGAAAGAAACAACTCTGAATTCTGGAGGAAAAAGAGGGGCCATACAGTAGCCCCATGGCTTCTTTGGTGCTGACTGACAGTTAACATTTAGGTATATACCTACATTTTGACTGTCAGAAGTGACAGCTGCTAAATACATGTTTTTGCAGATCATATGGTTCGGTGTAGGGATTCATAATTTGGTCTGGTAACTTTTCAACGCTGTCAGTCAGCACCAAAGAAGCCATGGGGCTACTGTAGAATAGCTCAACTTAGCTTAGCATTCTGCGTGTATCGGCCTTTATACTTCATAGTTGATACTTCGCTGGTTATTTCTTGATTAGCCGGCCCCGTGATGTTGTGGTCAGCGTACCTAGCTGCGAACCTAAGGGGTCCCAGATTCGATTCCCGGCTGGTAGCTTGGGTATTTTTTCCCCGAGAGGGGAACTAACTACCCCAACGGACACCAGGGTTTGTTTGATTAGGTTTAAGTTAGGTTAAAGTGTTTCCACTGGTTACAAACCCTCATACTCAATATCGGACGTCCCTTGGGAAACGGTACATTACTACCGGCTAATCTTCTCACAAACCGGGCTATAGTATAAATGATGCAGCCCAGACAAGTATATAGGTGATATATTTCTTGATATTTACCATCATAATATTAATACGAGTTTCTCTACCGATTTAAGAACGAAAATCTCGCCCATATGTATGGGGTAGGGGGGAGGTATATTATTATTAGCATCGCGTCTTACTACCCGCTCGGGTTATAAGCACTTACGCTAATGTGTAATGGTAGGGTGATTGTGAGATGAAATGGAGGACCTACAGTTTAACGTGGGATCCGAACCACGGTGGAGGCCTGGCATTCCCCACATTCACAAGATGTCTTGTCAGAGGTGAAGGAAGGGTTTGGTAATCAGATAAATCTGTGCCGGGACCGAGGATTGAACGGTTGAGTTTTAGAGGAAATGTACCCGCATTTGTGTGGACAGNCCCCACATTCACAAGATGTCTTGTCAGAGGTGAAGGAAGGGTTTGGTAATCAGATAAATCTGTGCCGGGACCGAGGATTGAACGGTTGAGTTTTAGAGGAAATGTACCCGCATTTGTGTGGACAGAGAGCCGGAGGAAAAGAACCCCAAAACTAAGTACATCTGACCTAGATTCTAACCCCAATTTCCCTGTCAAGAGACAGTCGCGTCTATTGAGATAGTGACGCCTTAAAATATTAGATCACCGAATCAGATTAACAAATACTCGTTTTGCTAATAGTCATCAGTTGCATACGACTTGTACTGAATCAAGCACAAAAACATCGCCCGAGTGTGTGAGAGAGTGGCAAAGCCTAGACGTCTGTAGCCTCGCGCAACCGATAGGCTCCGTAGTAAATGAACCCAGCGGCTAATTAGCGAGGCGACGGTAATCAGACAGCCGAGAGTCCGGGCGAGGACCTCCTCACGTAACCTCGTGGCGGGATACCTAACCACTGGTCTACATTGCGTGCAACAGCCACATAATACAGACAAGGCCGCCTCAGATAAGGTCCAAAAGATTTGGGGGGGAGAGAAAACCCATCAAGGATGTGCAAAGATTCGAAGTTTTCAAGATTGAAGTTGAAGGTCAAATCTCCTTAGCTTAAACTTGCGCACACACACACACACACACACACAGAGTATATTCCGTTCACGGTAGGTTTTTACCTGGATGACAGTTCGAAAATCATATGTTTAGGTTTTGGGTTGCCAACACTTGTAAAAGATC
>CABFVX010009617.1:0-10357 GCA_902151425.1 Timema shepardi
GCAGACTCTAGTTAGCTCCAAGGTCCTGACAAGACCAGACTGACACCTCTGTCCTTGTTACTGTCTCACAGCAGACTCTAGTTAGCAGCTCCAAGGTCCTGATGAAGTGTGTGCTTGTTGACCATCCTCTCATCCGTGTGTGGTCGGCCACGTCTGAAACTGGTCGACCTTCACTTAGTGGGCCCGTCTCACTGACCTCATTGCGGAAGTCAAAAGAGAAACCAGTTCCCCCGCTATTTGTTTCGACTCCTGTTATGAAATGTTAGCTAATCCGTTGTGATCACAACAATGTCATCAAATGACTTACAAAAAGCTCGTTCTCATCTAAAACCGTCAGACTCTCAATAAGATTATATCTAGTACTTTTTAAGGTCCCGAATAAGGTTTAGTCGTTAGTCGTTCAAGTCTGCTTGGCTTTATTCATGCCTCAACAACACACTTTATATTTTAAATGGGGATTAAAACTTTATACATTTTTAAAGGTAATATTTTTTTTATATATATATATATATACCTAAATAAACCACAACATTATTATTGTGAGAGTTTAATCAGTGACAACTTGCTTGACTATGAACCGAGAAGAATGAACTCGAGTTGTTTTAAAGTCCTGGTAAGTTAATACAAGATTGGGAGCAATTTCCGCTCAATATAGCAATCTACTCTCTCTCTCTCTCTCCTTCTCTCGAGGCAGATCATGGAAAATTAACTCGATATTACATAACTTTTCTCTACCTGATATTCTACTCTGATATTCACCGTATCAATTTCATATTCTCCTAAACAATGTTACTTACAAAATGTATGTATGTATGTATGTATGTATGTATGTAATCCTCTAAATGAGTGGTGTATTACTTGTGACGTAATCTCGGTGGGATGAAAGTGAACTAAATGTCCAGTTATGACGTTGCTAACAAAATAGAATGTTATTTTATAGCCTGGAGTAACTCTCTTGTAGAACGCGGGGGCCAATCTCTTCTCGTCCCAACCATCACAATAGATGTGAAACATCTGTACTTTCATCTTGCCTACTGACCTTTCTCACTCTCTTAGCGTAGTCTGAAGTCATGGAGGTGAGTCAGAGGTCCTAGCTAGCCAGGTTTAGTGGAGGTGAGTCAGAGGTCCTAGCTAGCCAGTTTTAGTGAAGGTGAGTCAAGAGGTCATAGCAAGCCAGTTTTAGTGGAGGTGAGTCAGAGGTCATAGCTAGCCAGTTTTAGTGGAGGTGAGCCAGAGGTCATAGCTAGCCAGTTTTAGTGGAGGTGAGCCAGAGGTCATAGCTAGCCAGGTTTAGTGGAGGTGAGTCAGAGGTCCTAGCTAGCCAGGTTTAGTGGAGGTGAGTCAGAGGTCCTAGCTAGCCAGTTTTAGTGAAGGTGAGTCAAGAGGTCATAGCAAGCCAGTTTTAGTGGAGGTGAGCCAGAGGTCATAGCTAGCCAGTTTTAGTGGAGGTGAGCCAGAGGTAATAGCTAGCCAGGTTTAGTGGAGGTGAGTCAGAGGTCATAGCTAGTCAGTTTTAGTGAAGGTGAGCCAGAGGTCATAGCTAGCCAGGTTTAGTGGAGGTGAGTCAGAGGTCCTAGCTAGCCGGTTTAGTGGAGGTGAGCCAGAGGTCCTAGCTATCAGGTTTAGTGGAGGTGAGTCAGAGGTCATATTTAGCCGGTTTAGGGGAGGTGAGTCAGAGGTCCTATTTAGCCGGTTTAGGGGAGGTAAGTCAGAGGTCCTATTTAGCTGGTTTAGGGGAGGTGAGTCAGAAGGTCCTAGCTAGCCGGTTTAGTGGAGGTGAGGTTCTGTTGCAGGGGGATGAATATATTGCTTAATTGTAAAAGTAAGGCTTGGAGTGGATAAAAAGTTTGTTTTATGTCTTTTAAATTCCAATAAACATCTACAAAATTAAACTTTATCAACTTTGTTTTCATCGTAGTGGTCAGTGAGAAACTTTATCATAAAAACATATTTGTTCTATCAATTACCATGGATTATGCTGTTAATGTCCAGAGAGGAGCAGGTTTGATTAATGTATTCAAAGCACGTATAGCTCCAAATTAACTATTTTGTATTTAAAGTTTGTATTGTATTGAGAAAGAGTACGATATGGTTTAAAGTACATTGTCCATTTCTAGACACTATAAGACCCTTTCACTATGTAGTGTGGTACCTTGAGTAGTACAGAGCCTTAGTTGGAGACTATTGTACCGATACTGTCATTTCTAAACGGTAACAGATATTCACGTGAGCTCTGTGTGATACAATATTTTACCATTATAGCAGTGAAACTAGAACAAAGAAGCCACTCTGCAATAGTTAACACCGTGGGAACCCGATTCACTCAGAAAGTATGCTCACTATGGTGAATGTACTCAACGGAACGTCTACACCATCTCCTACTAGAGTATACTAAACAGGGCAAGTGATTGGTTGGTTTCATTTATCTTTAGCTATGAATATCCGCGTTTATTCAATTCACTCACAACGCGGTTCGTTTTTATTCAGAGGACTCTTCAAAAGTGAATCAAACAGGTTATGTGAATGCTTTATTTTTCAAATAAATATCTAAGAACCCAGTGATTGTACCTGCAGGCCCCAAGGTGAGTGAGAATATTCAACCACCGGTGTAGGAAATAGTCCATTGTATAGAAGAACTGTAAAGAGGTACTTGCTATTTTATAATTTTATCATTTATTTATAAATACTCGTGAGTCCTGAACGGGAAATTTGACACCTATAAGCTAAATACCTAGATAACGCGATGGATGGGTAGGTTATGTGAGGAACTGTCCGTATGTGGACGTCTGAGGTATAATTATATTTAGTATCTGGTTCCTTGACGGGAACACGGTCCTGGCCCAAGCTGACCCTCAGATCCTGCACATCCTAGCCTGAGAGATTTTACCACCCTAACAATGTCTGGTAATGAATATGTGTATGTAATTTATCATTATGTAACCTCTTTCACTCTCCATTATCTTCATACCTTTTTTTGACCAAATATTTTACTAGGTACTTGGTTTTCAAAAACCCTAAATGTCTTCTCGTCAAGTGAAATAGAAGAGCACGCTTCATCAATAATAAAAATTATTATTATTATTATTAGCACCACGTCTTACTACCCGTTCGGGTTATACGCACTTACGCTAATGTGTAATGGTAGGGTGATTATGAGATGAAATGGAGGACCTACATTTTAACGTGGAATCCGAACCACGGTGGAGGCCTGGCATTCCCCACATTCACAAGATGTCTTGTCAAAGGTGAAGGAAGGGTTTGGTAATCAGATAAATCTGTGCCAGGACCGGGGATTGAACCCCGGCCGCCAGCATATAAGTCTGACACCTTACCCCTAGACCGCCAGGTCACCGAATAATAAAATGAAACGCTGTTAAATACTATCTGACTATTTGACTAATATCATATGTTCTGTGGTGTGGTTCACTAAGTCCGGCTAAGTAGTGACTACGTCCACAAGATTGAGGCCGGTTTACATCAGAATAGTCATTACAAGCTACAATATATCTTATCAATAGTCTGTGCAATTTTCTCTTTGGGGAACCAGGAACAAAGAAAAAAGCATTTAATTTATGATTGTTCTGTTTTTTTGGGGAGTTGGTAGATGAAAAATAATAATTTTATTCTAATATGTAATAACTGAAAGATATTCTTAAGGTAATTTACTAGATTTGAAATTAAGATTGTGTAGTTGTGCACTTAAAATGTAGAGGAATGAAGTGGATCATTAGGGAAAAGGAAGTTTTATATTTTATAACCTCTTTCACCCATAATTGAAGATAGTAAGGAATGGCCACGCAGGGAAAACATTACACCTATTGCTTCTACACTAAACTTCAAAAAGTAAAAACCCTAGCATCGGTATAATGCAACCCGCCAAACTTGTTTTATGACGTCACCGCCATAGAAAGTTTCCCAGCAGGCGCAGTCTCATATTAATACTGTAAGTGACACATTATGTAGAGTTCAAATGACGTCATGACCACAGAGCCGACACCACTCTAGAAATAATTATTATATATTTTTTAATGCTTTAATACAGAAGTTCCTAAATTTGCTCTCTATATTCGCCCTTTAATTTGATCTATAAATGATTTACCCTTTCTTTTCGGAGATAAAATATGTAATAAATTGGTTTTATGAATAAAATGTCAATATATTGTGTTCCTACGTAAGCTTTGGCCTCTTGTAGGCCCGCAAGATGATTTACTCTCACAGAGAGAGTTCCTTGGAGTGTTGCTCGTGACCTTGGGCCAGATAAATACTGTATGGTCTGAGCTTCCTTCAAATACAAATTATTAATTGGGGACAGAACAGTCACTCGATACATTCAATGCCAACAGCTAAAAGTCCACGCTATTATTAAATGCAGGGTGTCTACCGGGTCACAAAAGTCACGAATCTTTAATATATTAGTGATAAAGTAACGAAAATATTTTTATTTTGAATTTCCTGCACATCGTAACAACGTTGCCGCTTAGAAGATAGCGCCATACACCAAACGTGACGCCTCGCGACACGTGTCAGCCTGCTTGATTGTTTTGTCTGTGATTCCAACGTCAAGGTTAACGTTCGCCATCTGGTGTTTAATATTAATGTGGTGTGATACTTGTCTCGTGGTGTGTGTGAGTGCATTATGCTGTGTGTGTGTCTACAAATAATGGTTTTCGAGTGAATGAATTGGAATTCAGGTATTGTAGATGATACGGGAAAATACCAGGACATTATCGACACAAACCACGCGTTCATCTGTGTTGTGGATCTGGATCAAGATGTCGGCGGCAATTATCAAATTTTTACTCTTTAAGTGATCCGACTGCAATTTGAAGGCGGTGTAAAATGTATATTATAATTTCAAATTAAGGTTGGCAGCAAATAGCAATCGTTTTCGCAGTGAAATATGGCGTATTATTTATAAAATATAAAATAATACTATTATTGTTAATATTTGATTCTTGAAGTAATTCAGTTAATTTTAAAAACCATTAATTCAAAACAGTTGAAATTTATCAATTTTTAAAATGATTTTCGTTGTCTTATGACCACATAAAATATTAGGCCTAAATTATTTGTTAATCGTGTGTTGCGAAAAAAAATCCATAATTTTTTGGGGGGGCATTCTAAGATTTTATGTGGGAAGTTTAAGCTAGTTTGTTAAAAGATGCCTGGTAAATGTTAGTTCGTTTGGCTGATTGTTGAAGAAAATAAATACTCAAAGTTGTTACGCCCTGTTGAAGATGATCACTATAAGGCTTATTTTACATTTTGTAAACAGAAATTTGATATAAGCCACAGTGAATTGTATGGAGTGAAAATTCATGGAAAAGGTAAGAAGCATTTGGAACAAACCTCTGCCCTTCTCCAAGGTAAGCAAAAAACTCTCAGCTTTATATCTGCTGAAAAAGTTGGATGTAAAAAGCCAGAACCGGTAAAATAATTATTACCTTCCAAAAGTTGGCCTACTTCTGAAAATGATGTATATTTGGTTGCATCTTCGTCTAAATTAATTGTTTCATCTTCTCCATCTTTTGGAGGACCTTTAAATAATGTTTGTGTAAATAATGATACCTTTAAAGCAGGAATTCTGTGGTCCATGAATATGGTTATGACTCATACTTCTGACAAAGGTTCATGTATTTCCAGTGATCTTTTCTCAATCATTTTTCCTGGCAGTGTCATAGCACAGAAGTTCAAAATGCAAAAAGAAAAACTTGGCTATTTGACAGCCTTTGGTCTTGGCCCCTTCTTCCAAGAAAAACTCTCGGCGGAGTTAAAGAAGACTGCATTTTTTACAGTTTCACTTGACGAAACTCTCAATATAATTGCCCAAAAAGGACAAATGGACATCATTGTCCGTTATTAGAACTCAAGTTTAGATGTGGTTTAGACCCGGTACTTAGACTCTGTGTTTTTAGGGTGTTCTACTACAGCTGACCTTCTTGATACCTTTACGTCAGGTATGCCTGAATTAGGACTGCCTTTAAAGTATATTCTACAAATTGCTGTTGATGGAGCTAATGCAAATTTAAAATTCCTTAAGTACTTCAATCAAATGATGGGGACGAATTTAGCTAACCCTGAAGACAAGAAATCTATTGATGTTGGCACAAGCTCTCTTCATACAGTTCATGGGGCTTATAAGACAGCTTATAATAAATGTGAATGGCAAGTTCATAATTTTCTGCGTTCGTTGTATTATCTGTTTAAAGATTTTCCATCTCTAAGATCTGATTACATCCTCTCAAGTGGATCAGACCTCTTTCCACTTAAAATGTGTTCCATCAGATGGGTGGAAAACTCAAAAGTAATTAAAAGAGCCTTGAAAATGATTCCGCATTTAAAGAAATATGTGGCTTTTGTGTGCTCCAAACCAACTGAAACAACAAAGAATTTAGGTGTTGTGCGAGACTTCCTAAAAGATAACCTTCTTGAAGCAAAACTCTTTTTCTTACACTCAGTAGCAGGAGGAGTGGAACCATATCTTACAATATTTCAAAATGACAATCCAATGTTGCCCTTTGTACATGCCGAACTTTATTCGATGGCACGTAGCATTGCTGCTCAGAGTCCTTAAGGCAAAGGCTGTAAGAAATGTGAAAAATTCAGGACAGCTCTTGGCAGGTGATGTCAAAAATTAAGATCTATTGAGCTTTTCAGACGTAGACATAGGCTTTGGTGTGAGGAAATTTTGTAAAATTGTGAAATAACTTGATGTACAGCTCTTTAGAAAAGATTGCAGTCACTTCTTAGTGGAAAAGTTTCAAAAACTGACTGGGCCTAGGTCTCCATTACGAAAGTGCATGGTGAAAGGTGCTTCACGCCTTTCACCCCCAGTAATGACTAGTGGCACTCGTGGCACTCTAAGAGTACAACGGGTTAACATAGCACTCGAACAACTCACTTCAAACAACCATATTGCATACATTGAAGCTGAACATGTAAGAAAAAAAACTAGCTTGACATCTGTGAGCAGTCTTCTGTTCAAGCAGAGCTGAAGACATTTGATTTCAATGAAACCAGACCAGATTATTTTCTCTTCAACATCTTCATTGCTGCAAAAGCTTGCAAGGCATTGCTGTCACTTTGCACGATGATATTTACAATGTTCCATGGAAACAGCGCTGTTGATGGAGGTTTTTCAGTAAAAAAGGAATGTTTGGTTGAAAATATGAAAGAGTGTTCTCTAATCTCCCAACGCAGCAAATATTCAGTGGTTCAGTCGGCAGGGGGAACTTACAAGTGGGATGCTGCATGCAGCAGGCGAGCAAGCTCCTAAAGGAGGGAAGCAATTGAAGAAATGAAGAAGAAAGAAAGTGAAGAAGCCAACAGATCAAAAACAACTTTGGAAACTGTAAATAAACTGGAGGCAAAGGAAAGAAAACTTCTCCAACAGGCTGAAGAAGAGGCTTCAGCACTTCAAACTGAAATCGACTCTGAGAAGAAACGACTGAGGCCGATGTAAATCCTGTATGTTGTGATTGTGTGTATAAACTAAATATTAGGGGACAAATTTGAACAATATTAGATTTTTATGTTTGTTGAGAGAGTTCAGCTTCTGTGAGCTTCAAACATCTTTAATTACTAGTAAGTTTTCTTGTTGGTGTGATAATAGTAATATTTATTACTTGTTTGTTATTATAATATCTAGGCCCGATGTACAATATAATGTTCGACCGTTTACCGAAGGTAATATTTTTTTACACCGCGTCTTACTGCCCGTTTGGGCTATACGCCCCCGAAGGAATCTTGTGGTCAAAAAAGGTCACCAAAAGATCACGAAATTTCGTTCCTTTAACCGAGTAGATACCCTGAAATGTCTTAGCTACTAAATATAATGGAGGTTAGCGCATCAACCATTCTACCACAGAGGAAGACGCATCAAAAGTTTTCTTTGCTTAGATTCATGAAGAATAAATCTTTAAACACCAAGATCAGAAAATATTGTTTATATTTGTTTATTTAAACTAATCTTTAGAAAGCTTGTGATCACACAAAATCTAAACAATTGTTTGGCCCATCACTGGCTCACCCCAGCCTTAGTTGCATACGCGTGAGGGGCAAAACGAATGAATAGAAATCTAGTATCGAGTTTTATAGATAGATACGATAACACATTAACTATTGTTTTACCACAATTTATGTTGGTATCATTGAAAATATGTATTTATTATTCTTTGTTAAGTAATCGAAGATTTCTATTGTTTGAGATGACAGCGAGAAAATTCTAGTATGCGTTACATTGGGTATTTCCATTGCATTTTAGCAAAGCTCGTGATATTATTTTTGATTCGACACTACGTTCCAAAGTCAAAAACGGTACAAAATCTGATTATTTTGTTCAAGAATTTAACCACACAGGTAGAACACAGCTTGAAGGTAACTTATTAGAAACAAATTATAATATATTTTAATTTTTAACTATGCTTGCATTTATTTCAACAAGATTTTTTTACGACTTAACATAAAAATAGGCCAAACGTGATACTTTGGAATACAATTTAATTTTTAAATGTTAAATTCAAACATTATATTATACAACTATTTAATTACCTATTTAAAATAATATATATTATGATAAGTGAAACCAACAACAACCAAAGAACACTATTTTAAACTACTATTTAAAACCAGACATATGTGGTTGGGATGAGATAAAATAATATGATTAAATATAAATGAAATATTCTACCTTTATATCCTTGTCCATTACAAAGTATTTTTTCTCTCTTCTGCTAATAAAATACAACAATTTCACTGTCACTATCATTTTCTTTATTTGATAAAAGAGTGTAACTCTCTTTATTCAACTGCTTCAAGCCGTAATGCCGTGTTAGGGAGTAAATATGTTAAATTATAAGGTTTAAATAATAATCTTGTTTTTTTACATTTTATAAACAACCCGGGATAAGTTGTAAAATTGTACAAAAGCTTGCTAAATGTGGGATTTGATGTTGTAGCCTTAGGTACAAAACATACCATTATCAATTTTTGTATTTGTTGTTTATTTTAATTATTTATTTCCGTGCTTATAACTCTCAATCTTTTAACCAATGAATGTAGTGATTA
This sequence comes from Timema shepardi, assembly GCA_902151425.1. Lineage (NCBI taxonomy): Eukaryota > Metazoa > Arthropoda > Insecta > Phasmatodea > Timematidae > Timema > Timema shepardi. The sequence continues at coordinate 9,067 of CABFVX010009617.1, forward strand.
TTTTTAAAATAAGACTTAAAACAGTTTCACTGACTTCATATCACGTCCATTTCCTATAAAATATTAGTACATAAAATAATGTAATATTATAAAATTATTTAACTAAGTTAAAATTTATATATTATTATACCTATTTATAACAATTCTCAACTAGTTTTGAATAAAATCTCCTATAAATTGGCCAATGTATTCATATAATTAAACCTTTATTTTATTATGAATGGATTATAGCACCTCGAAATATCAAATATACTTTTTCACATTGACAACAATCTACTAGACCTACATTATGTATTATTTAATAATATTATCCATCCAAAGTGACAGCTCATATCAGATGTAGTGACGTATGAACACCTGAAAGTTACTTAGATATAATAACTCTTAAATTGGTGCAAATAGTTTGCAAACTGTTTCCGAAAACACTGACACACATTTCAGAAAAAAAGAGCAACAGGTTAGCAACCAATGTTTACATATATGTGCTAGAGTTTAGGAACACAGATAGCAATCTTTCTACTAGTTGTAACCTTTTACAAATGAACCTTACAATATCTCACATCATACTATCTGGTGGCAACAATATATATTGTATTAATAATTATAAGGGCTATTTAAAATATTATATTTATTCAATGGTTGAAAACTACAAAACATGTTACATTTTCTCGATTTTAATTTTTTGGTTGGTATGTATAGCTGAATATAATATGTATATTCCTAAAACATTAAGTTCGACAGGCCGCCAAATATAATATCTTGCACATACCATGACGTCATTGTTCGCCCTCACGCATTCTACCTGTCAAACACCCGTGTGGTTTGGTTTGTTGTAGTTTTCTAATCCATGGTGTTTATTTCCACTCAGAGAGTGTGATCGCACAAGAACATCTCCCGGTGAGCGACAGTTGGATATGGACCCCATGCTCCAGAAACATGGAGCCATAACGGTGGACTTTATACCTCCAGGTCTCCGAGATCTCGTCATGGATATCTCCAGGGAGGTGAGGGGTAGGGAGGGTGTACTTTGTACCTCCAGGTCTCCGAGATCTCGTCATGGATATCTCCAGGGAGGTGAGGGGTAGGGAGGGTGTACTTTGTACCTCCAGGTCTCCGAGAACTCGTCATGGATATCTCCAGGGAGGTGAGGGATAGGGAGGGTGGACCTTGTTCCTCCAGGTCTCCGAGAACTCGTCATGGATATCTCCAGGGAGGTGAGGGGTAGGGAGGGTGTACTTTGTACCTCCAGGTCTCCGAGATCTCGTCATGGATATCTCCAGGGAGGTGAGGG
>CABFVX010009618.1:0-16467 GCA_902151425.1 Timema shepardi
AGAGAACAAGGAGCGCAGATACAAGGGCCAACAACGAGAACACGCCGGTCCCGCTGCCAGACTCTAATCTTGTTACAATATATATAAATATACATAATGTATATATATACTTTATATCTATATATAAATATACATACTGTATATATATACTTTATATTTATATATAAATATACATACTGTATATATATAAAAATACTGTATATTTAGTTAGATTATTTTTATTTAATAAACCTATATAATAAACCCATATTTATATATTTAAATTGCAATTCTGGACCGACTGATGATATCAGCACATGAGAAATTCTATGAGCGAGAACAAAGGGGCATATTTGGCCGGGAGAATTATTCTATCATACCCTCAACGGTACTTTGTGATTGTACCAGCGGCTTTGCTTTCCTACATAGGGAAGTTAAGATACTAACTAAACTCTAAAGAAAAATCCATCAACCCGTGCTGGATTTGAACCCACGATCATTGGGTCTTTAGGTGAGCACTTTACCTCAAAACCACCCAGAACGACTAAATATACTTAAAATATACATGTATGGTATATATGTTTTATCTGAAAATGTGAATATATATATATTTATCAACATGTGTATTTCATCCTTTTAAAATGCCAAATATTCTTTATATAATATAATTCTAGTGCCTTAGAGACTAAATTTAAAATAAAAATTAGAAAATAATGTACACAAACCGAATACAAATGTATTTTACTTATTAAATAAATATTCTCAATGATTATTTCAAAACTGATAGTGGATGTTAATCAAAACAAGAGTTATTAAGTGAGAGTAACTTTAGGAGGAGATAAATTATGACTAACATTATTTTTTTCATGGAAAATATATAATTATATATATCTGTACATGTATGAATACATTTTTATCTTATATAAATATGTATAGACGCAAATATCCCAATATAGATACACTAATGTGGGATGTACTGTACAATATAACAATTGATTTTTAGTAATGTAGCTTTTCTATGCGAATCTATCCAAGCATTGAAATCCAAATTTAAAATTTCTTTGCCAACTGTTTATACTCTAAAGTCAAGTCATTTCTATTACCCTGTGAGTATTAGGCTATGTTTTCAGTTACGAGAGCTGAAACTGATTAATAATTAAAATTTTACAGCTCATGCTCATGATGAATTGAATAAATTAAAAAACCAATAATGCTGTGTTCCTATAATATGTTTATACCAAGCACAGTTTAATTACATGTATAGTGTGAGAAGCAATATTAACTGTCAAATAATTATTAACTCACAGTAACTAAAATTATAATTTAATTATTAAGAGTCTCTAAATATAAAATTTAAAACATTAGAAGTCTTACACAATATATAAAACTACATTTATATTATAATAAAATCAATCCAAAAGGAGATATGTTATATGAATAAACCAGAATAAATACCGATAATATTGCATTTCAAATAAATTATCCAAGTAAAACATTATTTTTTATAAAGTGATAATAGTTTTGTATATTTCTATTATATTATTAACTTTTTAAATATAATTATATTTATATTTGTGTATTCTTTCAATTGGGCTTAATACACATACTTTAGGATTGATTATATAGAATTTAGATAAATTGTATTTATAATTAGAAAATACGTATTATTTAGCATTGAAATATTATTGTTGACGGAAATATTGAACACATTTTACAAAATAAAGAAAAAAAAAATGAAATGGTAAGGGAAAGAATAATCCCTAAATTCTCAAATCGGTACTAATATTTTAGCCCCCACTTGTCCGCTCTTGATCTCTTGCACCGTCTTGCAATAAATTCCCTTCACGTGTGTGGCGTGTCGTTCCAATGTAAGAAGAAGAAAAAAAAGCAATTTCTCTGTGGGGTTGGTTGATTTCTTGCCCCTACTGGCCTCTCTCTCTCTTTTAACCCTCCCTCCTTAGATGTAGGCCACATGTGTGGCACGGCTGGTGCACTGTTCGTCTCACCACAAGAGGCGCAATGAATGTTGGTTCACCCCCCACCCCCACCCCCCTGGACCCAAGACCCAACATGGTCAAGGAGGTTTTTAATGTTTGATTATTGCAACGCCCTTTCTTCTTGTCGGATAAAAAACTGGTTTACTTGAATAAATAATGCTCAAGCTACCAAGTGTTTCACTGGGAGAATTATTTAGTGAATTTTGGGGGTAGTCTTCTTTTGCGTGTTTGTTTTTCAGTTCTTTGTTTTGTGTTTATAGAGAGAAATATTTTTAAGAATAAATTTTGGTTGATAAAGGGAATACATAAGTTTATAAAAATTATTGTGTTTTTATTTAAACAACTATTAATTATAAATATAGCAAACAATTATTTGTTTTTCAACTGTATATTTATGAAATAGAGATAAAATAATAATACGAATAAAAGATTTAACATAATTTTTTATTAAATTTAAGTTCTTTCATTGCTTAGAGTACTTTTGAAGTCAAAAGTTAAAAGTGTTGTTTTGGAAAAATATCTGAGAAATTAATTAACTAAAACTATTTTTAGAAATGTGTACAAATAAATTAAAACAGTGTTAAAGTAAAACGGCCGGCTAAAATCTACTGTTTTTTTTAATGTTTACACGAGAAATACGTTTGGCATACATTTTGAGAAAAGGATATTTTTGTGGCACAAATTCAGCACTAAACATTGGCATATGTCTCATAATTTGTGCCATTATCGGTGTTGCCAACTTCACAGACATTGAGTCGAAAAGGACTCTAGCAGCCAACCATACAATCATGACATCCTCACATGATTTAAATATAAGATACACTTTTTTTTATTGTGGTATTAAATCACACTACTTATATAAATATGAAACACGAAAATGAAATCTTGAGCTACACGAAATACTTGGTTAATATATGATAATATATGTTTTAACACGTTTTGTTTTATATTATAACTGTTTCAACAAATTAGGAGCTCGCCTCGGTGACGTAGTTGGCTAACGCGCCTGTCGTGTTGAGCTCGACCGCCGAGGACGGGGAAATCGAGGTTCGAATCTTGGTCGGGTGAACTAGGGGTGCTTTTTCCTAAATTGTTTTCCACTCTCCCTCCACGCAAATGCGGGTTCACTTCCTCTAATTCAACCTTCCCAATTCCTAATCCATTAGCGTAGTTAGTACTTAAAGCGTATAACCCGAACGGGTAGTAAGACGCGGTGCTAAAATAATAAATTAAACAAATTAGGAACTCAATAAACTATACATAGGACTTACACAATTAAATAAAATCTAAAATATAGATGTTTCAAAATGTACACTCCATTTACATTTAAATCTTGAATGATTACAATATGGAGTGATATGATATAGGATATACCACGCAGAAATGAAATAAATTAAGGGTGTTAACTCTTAAGTTAAATGGAGGATACACTTTATAAGTCAAATTTTAATACTATTTATCCAAATCCTATTTTAGATAATTATTGATTTTTAAAATTACAAGTGTTCAGAAATAATGAACATTTCTATTTTTTTTTTAATATAAAATAATTTTACTGTTTGACTTAAGAGATTTAGTGCTCTTTAGCTTAAATGATACATTTAGTTTTTGATTTAGATCTATAATTTAAAATAATTGATAAACTTGTAAACCTGATAGCATTTTTTAAACAAAATACTACTATTAGGGAGAAAAACATTGATACAATTTAGTAATGGAAAAAAAGATTTTCTTTAGTAGAACTCTACTTAACAAACATCTATCTTTAAAAAAATAAAACCCGAACGATATTGTAAAATGCACAAAAACTAGAGGAATTGTGAAGGATATCGGGTCAAGCATCAACATAAATATTTCCACTTATTTAAGCATTTATCTTATATTATTATTATTATTATTATTATTATTATTATTAGCACCTCGTCTTACTACCCGTTCGGGTTATACGCAATCCGAACCATGGTGGAGGCCTGGCATTCCCCACATTCACAAGATGTCTTGTCAGAGGTGAAGGAAGGGTTTGGTAATCAGATAAAATCTGTGCCGGGACCGAGGATTGAGCCCCAGACCCCCAACACAGAGGTCCAACACCTTACCCCTAGACAGCCAGGTCACCTATAATATTATAAGGTATTCATTATTTTAACGAGTTGACGAATGCTCAGTTCACACTTAAATTCTTATGAGTATTAAACTAAAATTAGCTTCTAAGATATTCGTACAAGTCAACCCATGCAAGTTAGACGGCCACCTTTCAAGGTAAACGAGGTGTACATACCAACTATTTTGAATTATCAAGATATAATACAGATGTATTTAAAAAAATATATATAAACTAAAGATCATTTTACTGAGCAAGCTCAACGTTTTACTTTTAGTTTTCCAGTTAAGTTATTTATTGAGTTTCTCTATTGCATTTAACAATACTTCTCATTTGTTATTTTCAGTTCTGTTTTGAATAGGTTTATGATTTACTGCTTGATGTGATGCGATGTTTGATCAAAATGAAAATTTGATACTCAAACTATTTTAATCTCCATATTTAATTTCAATTCATATCCTTAATTATCTTATATCAATTTTTTTATAAAATGTATCTTTAATACTCTAATTAATCTATAGATGAAAATTTTCTTAGGTAATTAAAATGGAAAAAAATACTTGATTTAGTTTTAACTTTTTAATTCTTTGGGTGACCTGGCGGTCTAGGGGTAAGGTGTCAGACTTCTGTGCTGGCGGCCGGGGTTCAATCCTCGGTCCCGGCAAGGATTTATATGATTACCAAACCCTTCCTTCACCTCTGACAAGACAACTTGTAAATGTGTGGAATGCCAGGAATCCACCATGGTTCGGATTCCACGTTAAACTCTAGGTCCTTCATTTCATCTCACAATCACCCTACCATCACACATTAGCGTAAGTGCGTATAAACCGAACGGGTAGTAAGACGTGGTGCTAATAATAATAATTTAATTCGTTGAAAGGTTATCTGTATATACATTAAATGTAAATTAATTAATGTTTAGCGATAATTTTTTTAGTTCAATGTGTGGTTCCTGTATTAAAATATTTATAATTGTAGAGTTATGTATTTAAATTGTTATATGTTTTACAACTACTTCGAAAAAGGGTTTTATAGGAAGAGAATTTATTCACTAAGTAGTCTGATGACAAAAGTCACTTCATTATAAACAGAAAAATCATGAGTACCTTAATGAAGAAAATATAGTTCTCCTTTTGTTTTGATTTTAGAAGGAAGTCAAGTCTGCGGTTAGCGATGGAGAAGAAGACGCTGGGGGACTGTTTCTCAAGATGCGGTTTCAGTTATCTTGAGACTGGCTTTTTTTTAACTCAACCAGCTTGTGATCTATAAATACTTCATTGGGGATAGCTACTATTTAATTATATCAATGATCATTCAGATATTATATTAAAAGAGGATAATTTATTTTAAGATTATATTAACTTCGTTCAATAAATTTCCTATAAATAACTCTACCCTAAATATATATGTATTTATAAAATATGTATTATATATACATTCTATTGATCTTGTTGGTATTGGGGTAAAGTGCTCGCCTCAGGACCCAATGTTCCTGAGTTCAAACCCAAATGAGGTCAACGTATTTTTCTTGATTGTTAAAAATTCGTAGCACAGCTTCCCTTTGAGGGGGGAATAAAGCAGGTGGTTCCGTGTCTATTGTTGCATGTAAAAGGAAGTTTATTATTAGCACCGCGTCTTACTACCCATTCGGATTATACGCACTTATGCTAATGTGTAATGGTAGGGTGATTGTGAGATGAAATGGAGGACCTACAGTTTAACGTGGAATCAGAACCACGGTGGAGGCCTGGCATTCCCCACATTCACAAGATGTCTTGTCAGAGGTGAAGGAAGGGTTTGGTAATCAGATAAATCTGTACCGGGACCAAGGATTGAATCCCGGCCGCCAGCACAGAAGTCTGACACCTTACCCCTAGACCACCAGGTCACCTAATTGGCAGAGCCCTTGAGAAATTCCATAGTGTGATCCCACAAACGAGCTATACTGATCGAGCGGCCGTCGCCGTTAACGGTGGTAATACCAACTTTGCGATTAGAGGGTGTCATGTGGTCAGCACAACGAGCACTCCAACCATTAGTCCCAGTTTTTATTAACCGGAGCTGCTAATTATTTATTCAAATAGCTCATCATTTGTTCTCATTAGGTTGAGAACGACCCTGATCCTGACCCACTGGTTCTTAAATACATTTTTGAAAGCACCGGGGATCAAACCCGGGATCTCTGGATCTGTAACCAGGAAATACAATCGGTATGCCCTTTCGCTCTAGCTAGTAGAAATCCTCGTGTCCGGATATAATCAGCCGGTTCCGAAAGTGCAAGTTAAATACCTCAAATACATAACTATATGATAAATATTATAATTGGATATCCTATATTATGCCTATATTTTTTGTATTTATCAACCTTTTATACAATATATTATAAATTGTATATATTTTATTTATTATATAACATAAAATATATTTTATAATAGGCCTATGTATAATATATTATATTATTTTATGCTATTTAATATAATCATTTTAGAATATATAATAGATGTAATAAATATATGATATATGTTATATAATAAATTATAAAATATATATTATAATTTTATATATTATATATATGTAATATATATGTGACGTGTGTACTAATTATTTAATATTATTTGTTTATTAATAAAGTACATATTATATATATATATATATATATATATAATAAATCTAGCAAATAAATAACAATTATAATAAATATAGACATTATATAGAATGCATACAATATGTATTATATCATATATCTATAATAAGGAATATATGTGTTATAATATAAATGAATAATTATAATTTTTATATAATGCATATGTATTACATATAATATACACTAATTATATTTCATACAATGCATATATATATTACATATAATACACACTAATTACATTACATATAATATACATTAATTATATTATATATAATTAATTATATATTTAATATATAAAATAAAAATTCATATCATGTACACATATATAATTAACCTAAAATATATGTTATATTTAATATATATATGATATGTAAATAAAAGACGCCATAGTGTGAGCCCCCTATCGATCTATCCCGACCGAAAGGCCGCCGCCAACTGCAATGATAGTGCCAACATTTGCGGATAAATGAGTCATGTGGTCATTATAAAAAGTCTTTTGGACTTTAATCTCAGTTTTATAAACCGGAGCTACTTAATCTGTATTCAAGTATCTCCTCATTTGTTCTCACGAAGTTTAGTATGAACTCGTTCCAGACCCACTGTGTAACATAATTTTTTTTTTAAATTACCAACGATAAAACCCAAGACCTCTAGATCTGTAGGCGGGAACTCAGACCACATGACCACAGAGGTGGTTCAAAATACATTTATATACTATATATATATACATGTATATATAATATAAATACACCAAATTATGCGTGTTGCTCTCATGCTGTGGGTAGGACATCTAAACATATCCGAACCACCCCAAAGAGGCAACCTACCGCAGCACCGCTACGCTTCACGAATGTTCAAAAGACCCGCGTTACATAGGAAGTGGTATGTTATTTCAAAGTAAGGCTCACGAAAAAATGCATGTTAACGGTGGTAAAATGTTTATATTGGATTAATGTGCCGTATGTTTTAAGTTTTATAATTCCAATACATCATGAAAATGTAAAATTAGTCCATATCTAGGGATTTTTACGTTGGTATCTCATTTTATCATTAAAGCAGGGTTTTTCAACCCGCAGAGCACGGTAACATTTTATTGCGGCCCGCTGAATGATAAACAATTTAAATAATTTCAAGGGAAAAATTTTACAAATAAATATTTTACGTTATTTTATAAAGGATTTTGGTTTATTATGCGAAGGAAAGTGTAAAGTTTTTATAAAAATAAAGATCATACTTCGCGAGTAATCCAAAATTTCAACTGTATGAGACAGGTATAATACTTAGTGTGAGTATAAGTGTATAAAATGAGCTAATACGGATATTTTAATGTGTATTCAATCCGAATATTTTCGGTTCAGCGTTGTGACCTGCAAGCCAACAAGACATAGCCACTTTAGCCCTTGTAACATAAAAACACAGTAGTAATTTAAGCAAATGTAATTTCAATGCGTCTAGAATGATACATAATTTACAAGGTTTAAGGTTTTTAAAATATAATTATCATTATCTTGAAGCTTATAGCTATAGCTAAACTAAGACCCTATTTGTATTAACAAAATATCGGACTTGATTTAGCTAGGTTTATAATTTTATTTATTTATCTTCATTGGGGTCATGAAAAGATAGTAAATGCAAAGCCAAGTTAGGTATTTAAATACGTTTGGTAAAATCTACTTATTCATGTCAGAAAAAGGTTTGCAAAATCCACACACACACACACACATATATAAGTTTGTCCATCAATTTCCACATTTTGTTTTTTGACATAACGTATTCAATAATAGCATAACATAAATTTAGAAAGCTATGTTTTAATGCTACATGCTCCTATTACTCAACAAAATTAATATATATTTTTAACATTTTTTATCTCCTCGAGTACTGGTAAATTAAACCGAATTAAAATAAAATGTGTGCTAAAATTGAATAACCTAAAAGCGGATTGTGGATATGCACTGTGAATTTCAATCAATTCAGATATCCGTATATTAACAATAATAAGTTAGAAATAAAGAATGTATAATTTTGAGAAAATGTACCCACATTAGCATCGAGAAAGCGAGGGAATCTATTAAATCCCACCTCAGTATACACAGTTGGAATTTGAGATAAACATACCATTGATGTGTATATTATGCTTAGTGTGAATACAAATATTAGAAAAATATAATATATATATATATATATATATATCAAACTTGAAGCCACCTAAAAGGCGATATTAAAAATATGTGTTCAAATTTCATTTTTAATCTTACATTAAAACTTATTAAATAAGAGTAACTTAGGTTTTATATTAATGTGTGTACATTTAATGTTAAAATGTATCTTGTTAATGAGCTATATATCTAATATATATTATCTTTATATGTAATTTATAAGACATTTTCCGGTAATAGAAATTACAAAGAAATGACTCAACAGTTTTTGACAAACGACCACTCATTTTAATGGTTAGGAGTCCAGAATGGCGGGAAAAATAATAGTTTTTCACGAAAACACGATATTTTAAAAATAATTTTCAATTCTTCATTCTTTGTTTAGTCATCATGGAAACCGTTATTTGCTGTATGGCTGTAAATCTCTAAATAAAATATGTCTCTTTGGCTAGAAAATGACTTAATCTTTATTTGTTGATACGAACACATCACAATTTTCTCTTTGGATGAATATTCCTCTTTGGATGCTTTGGATAACACACTATATTGAGATGCCTGAACTGGGGAAACATTTATTTTTATTGGAATGGTGTTATTGTTAATTCGCATTTAAATCAATAAAATTGAGCGTAATTAGAAAATTAAAATTGTAGTTGTTAAATTCATGAAGATATTGTTACGTTTGGTTTCGCGCATGATAAAATAATGTTTAAATATGTTTTGGTATGTATTAAAATTTATAATCTATAAAATAAAAAAAAAGATCTTGAATGATGTTTAAAAAAAACATTTTAAATATTTTAATATGAGTTTTTTGTCAATTTTTTTTAAATAAAGGGTTTTGAAGTCATTTTAGCAAATAGTAACACAATGCAAATACATAAGTTAATCTATGTTTACATTTAAAGCTCAGTTTCGAGGATATGATATTTAAAAGTAATGTTTTGTGTTCCCCATCTTTCTTTTCACATTCTTACAAGTACAGTAAGTTCAGTTATGTTTCCATGTTGATACTTAATTTTGAGGGAATTATATTTCAAAGTACCTTAATGTTTTGTGTGCCCCATCTATATTTTCACATTCTCTCTCCCTATCAGACTCTCTAACGCTCTTACACACTCTCTCACGCTCTCTCCCCTCACACACACACACACAATCACACGCGCGCACACACACTATAAAACACTCTAAATAATATAATATTTTCTCATTCTCTCTCTCTCTCACACACACACTCTACCCTCCCATACACACTTTATCACACAATTTATCTCACATTATTATATTTATTATACTCTCGCTGTCTTAAGCTCTGTCTAAAACGTGCTCTCTTTCTCAAATGCTCTCTCTCTCTCTCTCAAATTCCCTCTATCTCAAACTGTCTCTCAAACTCTCCGACTCAAATTCTTTCTCATCTCCATCTCATAATCTCAAACGCTCTCTCACTCTCACCATTCTTTATTTGTAATGGATTTTATGTATGTTACAAAAATCTTTTTGCTTGTTTTTGTGGGTAAATAAATACTTTAAATATTTTATAATTTTGATTTCCATTGAAAAGAGTGGGAAGAATCAAACTATATTGTATTAATACAGTTCTAAGTGATAACTTTGCCAATTTTATCTGGACCCAAATTGAATCAAATTGTTTTTTTTTTATTGTTTACCAGCTTTTAATACTGTCTTGGACAGGTTGATATCAATATTACCACCCGACCTAACAAAACCGATTCTTCAATATGTGGATACATAAAAGCTTAGATCTTGTTAAGGTGGGCTATCTTGTTACTAAATTATATTCTAAGATAATTAACATTGAAATACATAAACAAAAATTCACAAATATTACCGTACTTTTAGTCAAACGTCAAAAAATACATTTGCGAAAAATTATTTTTACAATTGAACAAGCCGAACTAATAAATAAATTACAGTATAAAATAATTTCATATATTTCCTGTAATTTAGATTTGGATTTCAATTTGAAATAACCCTCTTTGGTGGCCACATGTTCTTAGACGTTACGTTCACAATATACTGGTCTACCATTAACGCGGATATCTGGGTTCAAGTCGCAGTTGGGTGTACATAGGATGTTTTTTGAAAAATGGTTTTCAACTTTCCCGCCACGCATACGCAGGTACACTTTCTCTAAATATAGCCTTCCTAGTCCATAAAACGATCAGAGTAATAAGTACATGAGTGTATAATCCGAACGGGTAGTAAGAAGCGGTGCTTAAAAGATCTCTAATGTCTGGAATCACAAATTAAAGAACGATACGTTAAAAATTAAACATATAAACTTAATTACTTCTAGTAGAAATATAGATAGTGAATAATACATTTTTTCACCACATCTTACTACCCATCTTTGAATATGTGCATATTAATTAAGGGAACGGTATAGTAAAGAGATATATAAAGATTTAAAGATGATGTATCAATATTTACTTGGAGTGAGACTGGAAAACCATTCATGGATAAAACACCCTGATTACACCCAACCTAAATTTGAACCAAACTTGACAATCCTGACTTGATGAGCCATTCACTTAATCATCTTACCAAAATTTGTGGTTTCAAAAATTCTTTAATAGGGGATAGAGTCAAATTTGTCTGTTAGTAGTAATAAAAATATCGATAAAGTCAAAATTTATTAAGGTGTATTAAAGTTTAGCTGTGTTTTTAAGTTCAGTTAAATTGTATTTGTAAACATAATCCAGTTGTAAGAAGAAATTTTAATTATTTCCTTTAATTTAAATCTTAAATCTGTTATACTCTTACGACCATTTAGGGTGTATATTTTTACACCAGCCTCAATTACTAAGATTTGTCTTTCCTATCCCTGCTAAAAAAAAATAATTACAATTAAAATTATAAATAAATTAAACTGAATGGGGAAATGATGAATAAAGTAAGTATAAGGAATGGCACTGGAATATAGAATACATATTTCAAATAAAGGTGCGGATATTGGTAACCCAGCCCGAAACTTAATATTAAGTTTTACCCACCTCGGTGGCGTAGTTGGCTAACGCGCTAGTCGTGTTGAGCTCAACTGCTGAGGACGGGGAGATCGAGGTTCAAATCTCGGTCGGGTGAACTGGGGGTGGTTTTTCCTAAATGGTTTTCCACTCTCCCTCCACGCAAATGCGGGTTCACTTCCTCTAAATTCAACCTTCCCAATTCCTAATCCATTAGAGTAATTAGTAATTAAAGCGTATAACCCGAACGGGTAGTAAGACGCGGTGCTAAATAATAATAATATTAAGTTAAATCACACTTACGAGCTACGAGCTCACGACTTTGCTTGTACCATTACTCGATTTATTATATATATAAATTTTGTAATTATTTAATATAATTCTGTGAATGTGGGAAATGCCAGGCCTCCACCGTGGTTCGGATTCCACGTTAAACTGTAGGTCCTCCATTTCATCTCACAATCACCCTACCATTACACATTAGCGTAAGTGCGTATAACCCGAACGGGTAGTAAGACGCGGTGCTAATAATAATAATAATAATAATAATAATATAATTCATTAGCTAATTTTAAAGTATTTCATCTAATCGAAAAGTTATTACAAATTTCAAGTATACAGTGCACTAAATATACATGGCAGTAAACATATTCCAACTCCTTGTTGTCTAACTGTTAGTAATTTATTACGTAGTCATTTTAATAACTTACAAGTAATATAATGAACGACCCTCATTTAATATCGGGCGAGAAGGGATTGTTGTGGCTTCTGCGACGTCTTGCCGCCACGTGACTGTGCACACACAATATCTTCTTGGGTCGGTGCCTAGATAGAGTAGGACGTTGGTGTGAGAAATGGGATGGCTACATAGCGTGGTTACTACAGTATGCCATCCTTATCAATGGGGGGAAGGGGGGAGGGGTTTGTGCTTTTAGAACCCTACTACTTAAATAAATAGTTCACGCCAACCATACAATAATGTAGATTCTTGTGATGTTGAAGTTACTACAACAACAACTATGATAAAGAAACAATCTTACCATCAAATAGAATACAGATTTTAAAGATAATTTATTTCACTACAAAAATTAGCTTATAAATTCAAAAATGGAATAGTTAAAGTTATTTAAATGTTTGAATGTTAATGTTAATTTTAAGTTAATAAACTGTAGAGAAATTAAAAAAAAATAATACTTACTTTGAAAGATTAGATATATGCTATTTAATAAAAAGGTACTTTTAATTAATTAGATAAACTATTTATATATATATAATTAGATAAACTATTTATATATATATAAACTAGCCTATGATATATATTACTAACTGATTTTATGTATATAAATATACATGTATATACATATAGGTATATATTTATACACATACATCCATATATAAACGATGAACTAGATTAACAATAAATTGGCAAATATTAGATTTAAATTGGGAATAAAACACGATAGTTCATTAATTATAAAAATAGTTTTAAAAAAACAACTATTATCGGGTTAAAATAAATTAATATAATATTTAGCACCGCGTCTCACTATCCGTTCGGGTTATACGCTTTATGTACTAATTACTATAATGGATTAGGAATTGGGACGGTTGAATTCGAGGAAGTGAACCCGCATTTGTGTGGAAGGAGAGTGGGAAACCATTTAGAAAAAACCACCCCCAGTTCACCCGACCGAGATTCGAACCTCTATGTCCCCGTCCTCAGCAGTAGAGCTCAACACGACAAGCGCGTTAGCCAACTACGCCACCGAGGCGGGCTAAAAGAAATTAATGTGTTAATTTATATGAAATTATATTTAATTTAGGGTTACTCAAAACTTGTCAAGTTAATTGAAGTAGGTTTTACTGATACTCGTGACAGGGTACGACTTGTATGTCACTTATTAAATACATTCTAAATACATAACGAGTTGAAATAAGGAGATAATCTTTCCCCATTACTTTTTAATCTAGCCTTAGAGTATGCTATTAGGGTAATTATAGAAACTAGATAAAAGTTGACACTAAACGATCCATAGAAGTTATTAGGATATGCAGATGATTTAGTTTTGTTGTTTAGTCGTAATGATGCTGTTGCAAGAAATGCAGACATTTCATTAGAGGCTGGCAAGGACTTAGGGAATGGTACAATAACAATACTAACCATTCTAGTCAACAGGATATACGACACCGGAATTTGACTGAAAGGACCTTTCTGGTTCCTTTACCAAAAAAGTGCAACGCCAAAGAATGCAAAGCCTATATAATAATCAGTTGTATATGTCATATTATCAAGGCTGTGACAAGGATAGCTATGATGAGAATAGACAAGAAAATAGAGAAAAATATTGGAGAAGACCAGTTTGGTTTTAGAAAGGGAAGAGAGACAAGTGATAAAATTGGATGACTAAGAATGCTAACAGAACGAATTTTGGAAGTGAAAAGGGGAATATATGTTTGTTTTATTGACTGGGAGAAATTGTTTGATAAAATGGACTTGAATGTGCTGCCGCAGGTTTTAATAAAACATTGGTATAGATTTAAGGAATAGAAGGCTAATAAAGCAGCTGTACACACTACAGAAAATGGTAGTGAGAGTGGAGGAGGATTAAACGAAAGAGATGAGCATTGTAAGAGGAGTGCGACAGGGATGATGTTGTATGTCACCAACGATTTTCAATATACACGCTTAAAAGTGGACAGATATGGCTCCATAAAGGGCATGAGTCATTGTAGTAGGTGGAGAACGACAAAAAATCATTAAGTACGCAGATTACAAGTGGTTTTGGCAGAGACAAGAGAAGAACTACATAGCATGGATGGTATTATAAGAGGGGGGAAGGAATTTGGAATGAAGGTAAAAGTTGGTAAGACGATAGTGATGAGAGTTGGAAAGAAAGAAGGGAATAATATATTCATTGTAGGAAAGATACTAGAACAAGTAGGACAGTTAAAATATTTAGGAGGTCCAGTGACTTGGAATGGATACTCTATGGAGGAAGTTAGAAGCAAGATAGTACTGGGGAAGGAAGCATATGGAAGGGTGAGGGGATTACTGACAGTGGAAAGAATCACGATTGATTTAAGAAAGAGGTTTGTCAAGTATTTCGTGTGGAGTGTGGTGACATATTAATTTGAGGAGTGGCCAACAGAAAGAGATAACAAAGGTATTTGGAGGGTTTTGAAATTGTGTTGTGGAGAAGAGTGAACAAGGGGAAATAGATAAACAGGGTGATGATTGAGGAGGTGTTGCGGATTGTAGGAAAGTAAAAAACCTTATACGGACGATAACGAAGAGAATAACATCTTGGTTTGGCCACACATTACGTATGGATTGTTTAACAATGAGGATCGTGGAGGGGAAGATAGAGGTAAAATGATGAAGAGGACGAGGAAGGTTTGGAATGGTAACCGATATCAAAAAGATGAAGAGGACAAGGAAGGTTTGGAATGGTAACCGATATTAAAAAGATGAAGAGGACGAGGAAGGTTTGGAATGGTAACCGATATCAAAAAGATGAAGAGGACGAGGAAGGTTTGGAATGGTAACCGATATTAAAAAGATGAAGAGGACGAGGAAGGTTTGAAATGGTAACTGATATTAAAAAGATGAAGAGGACGAGGAAGGTTTGGAATGGTAACCGATATCAAGAAAGGAAGAAGCTACAAAAGTGTGAAAGAAGATGCTCAAGACCAAAGAAAATGGAAGATTTCCAGTTGATACCTGTCTCAGGATAGATTCACAGAAGAAGAAAAAGAAAAAACGTTTAGGAATGAATGTGGAAAAGAATGTGCATATAAACCCATAGAGAGCACAGTTTGAGGACAACACTTTAGAGATTACTCCGAGCAACAGCTCATTTGACAGGGTTAAAAAGTTTAAATATTTAGGAACAAAGCTAGCAATAACGATATTAGATTTGAAATTAGGACAAGAATAATGTTGGTAAATGAACGTGCCTAAAAAGATATTTGGTCCAAAAGAGGGATACGTCTACTGGAAAGTGGAGGATGTTACATATTGATGAGTTTCATACCTTCACTCATTCAAATACATTGTTAGGATAATCAAGTAAAGTAGATAACGGCGGGCAGGACATGCAGTGCGAATGGGAGATTCTAGAACCTGGTTCAAGGTACTGAATGGCTAAACCAATAGGAAGAGACCATTGAGAAGATTTAGATGCAAATGGGAGGATAACAGTAGAATGGACCTAAAGTGTAATGAGGTAGACAGGATAAATATAGCTCAAGATACGCATAGGTGGCACACCTTTTAAAGTGTGGCAATGACCTTTCGAATTTCTAATGCTATTGAGTAACCCTTTCGTTATTCTTTAACTTCTATAATGTATTTAATAGAGCTCTTATATATGAATAAGTATATATAAATATATACATATATAAAACTAAGTATATAAATAGACATACATAATAGTTATTATATATTTAAATATTTTAAATATAGATGTCAGATCTATTAAATACACTAGATAATCTAGAACATTTATTATTGGTTATTAATTTGGGATAGGTAGTTAAATTATACTAGACCAAGACATTATATATATATATATATATATATATATATATATATATATAA
>CABFVX010009619.1:0-17584 GCA_902151425.1 Timema shepardi
AGAAGAAATATTAATATATTTACTTTAAAATATGATCGCGAATATTAAAAAGACAGGAAAAATCGATATCATTACAATATATATAAATATATATATCTGTCACTTTTTAAAATTTAAAACAGAAACTACTATTATGAGCGATAACATGGTTACATATCAAATATCCTTAGTAATGACTTTGGCAACCATAAGATTATAAGCAAATGTTATGTTGGAGCAATGTGTAGGGATGTAGGCTATACATAGTTTCAGTCTTTCAGATTAATCTCATGGATTGGTTAAGATGAAAACAACTTTGTAAGCCCATGTTAGATTATTAAACATTGTCTAAGCTTGTATAGTTAAATGTGACCAAATAATTGACACAAAAATATGATTTATAATATTGTATTTAAAAACAAAAACAGTGGTGGCTGGATTTTTACCTGACCAAGGAAACCAAAATATATTTCGTGGGTGGTAAACACTTACCCTCTCTCACAACAATCAAGTGAATAGGAGCTGTGATCTCATTCTTCATCAAGGAAGACAACAAAAACAGAATATCAACAACAATGGCTTCTTCACAACAATTAAGTGAATAGGAGCTGTGATCTCATTCTTCATCAAGGAAGACAACAAAAACAGAATATTAACAACAATGGCTTCTTCACAACAATCAAGTGAATAGGAGCTGTGATCTCATTCTTCATCAAAGAAGACAACACAACCAGTATATAAGCAATTACTTATTCACAACAATCAAGTGACAGTTAAAACTCAAGATATGTGAGAGGGGGAAGGGGAGAGTTAATCTGTTCCTTGTACCTGCACAACTAAGTCGTCAGGCTAAAGGTTGACAGGCATCTGATGTTTGGCTTGATGTAGGGGTAGGCAGGCTAGTGGTGGGGGTAGGTAGGTGATAGAGCTCCCAGCAGAACATTGATTAATTAATTTATACTAACTTTCTTGGATAGTTACGATAATTCCATCTAAGTTGTTCTTTGGAATTCACCAAGTAGGCAACATCATTAAACGATTAGGTAGTTTATCAATACTATCAAATAATGTGGAGTCACTTATTTTGAAAAGGGAAAAATAGTTTTGTTTAACGATAAACGGTTCTAATAAAATTTAAGTTATTATTATTATTAATATTATTAGCACCGCGTCTTACTACCCGTTCGGGTTGTACTCACTTACGCTAATGTGTAATGGTAGGGTGATTGTGAGATGAAATGAGTTTAACGTGGAATCCGAACCACGGTGGAGACCTGGCATTCCCCACATTCACAAGATGTCTTGTCAAAGGTGAAGGAAGGGTTTGGCAATCAGCTAAATCTATGCCGGGACTGAGGATCGAACCCCGGACACCCAGCATAGAAGTTCAACACCTTACCGCTAGACTGCCAGGTCACCTTACGTTCATATTATTGAATATGTCATCACACTATCAGTAAGTTTTAGAAATGGTCTCTATGCTCTGTGTGTAGTAGTTAATGAGACATTGTGTTTGTTTCAGTGACTCAGTTGTAATGTCTTCTTCCGAGATTGACTCAGAAGAGGAAGTACTCAAATTACATCATCTGGGAAGTGATATTAACTGTCCAGGTTCCTCTAAGCAGAATGATAATGCATCTGAGAAGAGTAAGGTTAGTTGTAAAGTCTTTCTTCAAACGTAGTGGAAATGTGTAGACATTAGTATGCCTAAACTCACACATTGACAGACCATGACGTTTGCTCGGTTTGGCAAATATTGGCAAAATAACGAAAAGCTTAAATCAGCTGTGCACCATGTGGCCTACGAGAGGTCTACGTAATTTTAAATTGCTCCCAGAAATACACTCAGAACATCAAACTTTCTGGTTTTGCATCACTCTATTTTCACATGTAGCTAATTGATCTTAAATATAGCTCTGAATTGAAGGTGAAGTTTTCAGTAGTTTCCCTACTGGATTTTTATAAAAAATACTTGCCTAAGGAAGTGGGAGCATTGAACAAAAATGCCATAACATCAGCAACAATATTCAGGAGCACCCACCTATGTGAACATTCATTTTCTTCGATGAAATAGATCATATCAACATGTTGCGCTCCACTGACTGAGAACATTTGGAGGGAAACTTGCAAATTGCTGTCCCCAACATTGAACCCGATATTGAGATAGACCTAATGAAATAAAGCAAACAATGACAAGTCTCTAATTGGGCCTATCTTAAGTTACTATAAATAAACATTAGGCCACCGTTTTTATGTTTTCTCTTTTGTAAACAGGTACTGAAAACTAGAAATTTTAAAGACAAAAAACTTAGCGTTACAAGTGATTTATTTTCTAGTCTGTCCACCTGAAAAAAAGCCAGTGGGTTTTTTCGGGCTGAGCCAACTTTGGAGAACCCTAGAAAATCATTTTAGGCCCCTATAGGCTCTTGTATTCGCAGCTGGTATGTCACAAACTATATTTGTTAACTAAAACTGTTTTAATTTGATTTTCTTTGTTGGGACACATTACCTTTACTCACATGAGCTGACCCTTTTCTAAACTGATTGCAATGATATATGTGTTACAATTAAGGCCTTACAATCTGAAGAAAGTTTGGATAAATTTTAATAAAAAGTATTTCGACTTAACTATTTTGCCTTTTCTTTCAATATTCATTAAATTTACCGAGCATTCTCATGTTAATACAGGATTGCCACCGACAAAGAGAACAGTGGTTGAATCTATTCAGGTCTATTCACAGGGGTTTTTCCTTAACAGTTTTCCACCTTCCTTCCACACAAATGGGGGTACATTTACTCTGAAATTAAACCTTCTCAACTCCAAGGTCGACCTCATTAGCATAATTAGTGTATGTGTACAACCCAAAAGGGCACTTAACAACATGTGTCATTTTTTTTTGCAGAGAAATAAAAGAGCTTTGATTTGTTTTTTCTATTATATTTATTACCATATAGTTTGTCTTCAGGTAAAACGTTCTCGCCCACATAAAGAGTCAGACTGTGAAGCTGGGGGTCACCAGTTGAGCGATGAACACAGCATGCTAGGAGAGTACATCACACGTGAATACGAGTTGTTACGGCTGGTACTCAGTTACCTGCACAGGGAAGATTTGTTAGCAGCCACCAAAGTCTGCAAGTGAGAATATTTTAAATATTGAAACTGTTGTTTCAGTTTCATTTGAATACCTAAGAGCATCATCCGATTACATTTATTCTTTTTATAAAGATAAGCATCAAGGGGTTAACTTTTTAACATTGGTAGTAAAAACCAATCTTTATTTGGTTTTTATTGCGGTGAGCAGCACTCTTGTCGAGCATTTGTGAGCCGCAAGTTGGAGTGGTCACTGCACACTCACCTGTTATATGCCAGTTGTGAAAATGTTCTCCTCAGCGGAAAATGAGGTGACGTTGAGCATGGTTTGTCAGCGAAGAAGGCAACAATGACCTTGGCGCTAGTGGGTTTGTCCCTTCGATTCTTTGAACTTATCGAATAGTATGGCCAATTTTTTCAGTGACCTAGATGTGATTAATACATTTAAAAAAATAGTTTATCGAAAGGTTATTTATCCACTCAATAAACAGTCTTTCATGACATAATATTTGATCAACTAATGAGTATTCTCTTTGAGTGGTTACAATATACACATGTCAAGGAAGTGTGACTGACTGTGACACTTTTTGGTAAAACCACTGACAACAACTATTAATGATTGCTGGATGCACAGTTTGACGCATGCCCAGTAGCTTGCAAGAGTGTCTGGCACTTATCTTATTGTATGTCAGTCATGAACATGTCCTCCTCAGGGCAAGCATGCTCAGTAGTGTGCACAAGCGTTTCACACCTGGCAAAAGTTAGAAAGATTGATGTCTTATCTTGCATGAGATTCCTGCGAGACAGAGCGACTGACTTACATGTATACGACATTAGGCCCTACTCTACGTTACCTTGATCTAGCTTCCATCTAGCACGCGAGAGGTTCGACCGAAAGTCGCAACCTGTACATGTTGGACAAGTGTGCTGCCTCACTAATACTCAAGTTAAGATAGAAAATATAGTTAAACGATGAACAAAATTAATGTGAATTTATGTTCACTTAAGTGGTAATTTAATGTTCTGGGTTCTGGTTAGGTTTAATCTTTAGAATTAATGGTCTAAATCACTAGTTAGCATCCTAATGATTAAAAAGAAAAAGTTATGTAAAATTTGTAATTATATTTTTGACACAGGACAAGCACAGAAGTTATAACGAAAGAACAGCAGTATGGAGTGTGCTATGTACACAATTTACAAATAATACAATTAGATTTTGTTCTGAAACTTTGTACACAATAACAGACAAGGCTGAAGCTTTGTATGCAATAAGTGACAGGGTTGGAGCTTTGCATGCAATAACAGACAAGGCTGAAGCTTTGTATGCAATAAGTGAACCGCTGGAGCTTTGTACGTAATAACAGACAGAGCTGGAGCTTTGCATGCAATAACAGACAGGGCTGAAGCTTTGTATGTAATAAGTGACAGGGTTGGAGCTTTGCATGCAATAACAGACAAGGCTGAAGCTTTGTATGCAATAAGTGACAGTGCTGGAGCTTTGTACGTAATAACAGACAGAGCTGGAGCTTTGCATGCAATAACAGACAGGGCTGAAGCTTTGCATACAATAACAGACATGACCAAAGCTTTGTACACAATAACAGACGGGGCTGGAGCTTTGTATGCAATAACAGACAGGGCTGGAGCTTTGTACACAATAACAGACAGGGCTGGAGCTTTGCATGCAATAACAGACATGACCAAAGCTTTTTACACAATAACAGACGGGGCTGGAGCTTTGTATGCAATAAGTGACAGTGCTGGAGCTTTGTACACAATAACAGACAGGGCTGGAGCTTTGTATGCAATAAGTGACAGTGCTGGAGCTTTGTACACAATAATAGACAGGGCTGGAGCTATGTATGCAATAAGTGACAGTGCTGGAGCTTTGTACACAATAACAGACAGGGCTGGAGCTTTGTATGATATAAGTGACAGTGCTGGAACTTTGTACACAATAACAGACGAGGCTGGAGCTTTGTATGCAATTAGTGACAGGGCTGGAGCTTTGTACACTATAACAGACGGGGCTGGAGCTTTGCATGCAATAATAGACATGACCAAAGCTTTGCATACAATAACAGGCATGGCTGAAGCTTGCTACTATAAAACCATGTCCTACGACTCTGACTATTAGGGGTGTGTGAAGTCCACTTTTTTAATTCGAAGGGGTTCAAATTGAATATATTAAATGTTTTCAAAGCCAAATCAAATTTTAAACATCTTTTGTTAGTTATTTTATGTTTTAAAGAAAGATTATAATATATATATATATATATATACACACATGTATGCCTAAAATTACTTGGAAAATGTTTTATTGCTCAATTGTTTAAAGTACTTTGCTTTATTCTGATAAATCCAATTATTACCACAACTTGGAATTAAATTAATTTTTTTTTATATCCATATTAAATTTTAGCAGGTCAAATTGGAAATTATTGACCATAACTTGAGTATTTTAGCTCTCACTATTTTTATTGGCAAAGCTTCGTAATTGTCAAAGCAAGAATTTTTTTTTTCTCTGTGAAGTTGAAGCTATTGTTTATTCTGAAGCCAAATCGAAGTTTTGAAGCCTGAATTTACAAAACAATAATTTTACCAGTTCTTTATGGTTGTGAAATCTGATCTTTTACCTTACATGACCGTAAGAAATTTAGGGTGTTCATAAACAAACTATTTAGGAAATTACTTCGTCTAAAAGGAATGAAGCTGATTATTGAGAGTAGAGTTGGTTTCATACTTTAGGTTACTAGTGCCATAAAGTAACTAAATAACTATATTGTTACATTATACAAACTTGTGTGCCACCTCGCACCGGGATCATCTATCTTTTGATTCAGATAATGCTTTACTGACCATTGATTTAAAAATAAATTTTCACAAGTACAGCTTTCATTAATTAATTCAAATGCACAGTCTTTCAAACATTTTACAATGCATCCAAACTGTTCCGACACACCACATCTACATCGGTTGCTTTCCAACACAACTCTTACTGTGGAGTCACACCTTCGTCAAAAAACAAACACTCATGTCATGAGCTCTAAGCCAATCAAATGATCTATGCTTAGTCAGCGCAAGTTGGTCCTCAGAAGTTCAACTCATCTCTACTTTGCTCGCACAGGAGAGCCAATCAAATCTCAGAACCAACCATTTTAAATCAGTACTCATGCATATTTGTCAGAGGCAAGCTGACTGAAATATATGTTTATCCACTAGAAAATAAAATATGTTGATAATCAGCGGCTTTAAGTTAGCCTTGCAATGCATCGTGGATCAACATACAGTATGTGAATCGCTGCGCCACTGAGGCAGATTGTGCTTTTGACTTTCTGTGAATGTGTGAATAAAGCTTTAGCCAACATGACCGTGGCTTGAAAGTTCTATCATACAATTAAGTTCTAACATACAACTCAGCTTCATCAAACAACTGACGGCAAAAAGGTCGAAACAGAATTTAAATATGTTCTTTTAGTTTTACATTACTTGTTGATAATTTGATTATAATAATAATGATAAATGATAACTTTAGCTTTAGTTTAATATAATAAATATTTTCTTTTAATTCTAAGTTACTCTGTGATTATAATAAATAAATAAAATTAATTTAAGTGTCGGCTTCAACCAGCACAAACTATTAAAGTTAAATTTCACGGTGACTTCTATGACCTTAATAGACATAGAGTTATAGTACCAGGCACTATCTCGTTATATTAGCCTATAGGATCTGTGCAAAGTGTAGACAATATTGGAATTCATGACATGAGCGCACAAGACGGCCACATTTTTAAGTTCTTGCAGGGTAAATCCAAGCGGCATCATGTTTACCGCTATCAAATACTGGAAAATCCTAAATAAACTACTTGGACAATCACAGTAGTTTATTTCAGAATCTGTTATAAAAACCTTGAAACACATTATTAGGCTATTATTAAAATTCCCATACTCCAATTAGTTTGCTTTTAAAAAATTGTTTTCTATTGAAAGAACTATAATAAGGTTTTTATTGCAGACATATTTTAACTTTCTGTAAAAGTCTTTTCTTAATTGAGATAGGTGTATAGTTTAAGTGTACAAAATGATCATCATGACTTTTACGTTTGACCTGACCTGCTGCGCTTTTTTCGATCTTAGTGAATTTTTTCCATCCCACTCTGAAGACTGGATTTTTGTCCTCGTTTGTGCGATCCAAAAGTTCCTGGCAAATTGCAACTCAATTATGTCTCTGATCCTGAGTCAGCAGCCGTGGAACAAACTGTGTAGTAACATGCTGCATTTTCAATTTTTCCGTCCGTAACATGATACCATTGAAATATTACAGTCATCCGTGATTTCTCTAACAGTCAATCGGTGGTTTGAACACACAGTTTTCTGAACTTGGCCCACATGAGTGTCGTCAGTTGATGCTGAGGGTCACCCTGAATGCAGATCATCATCACTTGACTGCCGACCATATTTGAATTGCTTATACCAATAATAAACCTGCGTACAATCCAGGCGCTGATCTCCATAAACTTGTTTCATTGTTTCATGATTTTCCTTAAATGTTTTCCCCAAGTTTGATACAAAATTGAATGTTGATACGCTGCTCGTAAAATTCAGCCTTCTCGAAAATCGCAAGACATGCACAGCAAGCTCCTAAACATGACTAACCAGAATAGAATGATGAGGTCAATGGCATGTTGATTGTGAAGTTCTCTGCTATAAAGCGCCACTTACTGTACATCCCTACGGCATCGTGTTGGTGCGTTATTTGAATAGTCCGGGAACTTTATGAACAAGCTTACATGGTGGCTACAGACAGGGAAAACTTGGAAAATTCTGGGAATTCTTTAATGTTAGGGAAAACAGGGAAATTTCAATGAATTTAAATACTTGATTGATTCTGCAACTAAATGTTTAATCAAAAGTGATAATTTTTGTTTATAGATTTTAACAAAATGCATAGCCTATATATGTTATTATAGTTATAACATGAGAGGGTTGTATAGGGTTTGTTTTATAACATATTTACACAGGAACACAAATTATACATAATTAAATACCGGACAACTAACAATAAGAATGTGAATGTTTGGTAGCTTAGGATTTTTTGAAAATACATTATCAATGTAATAAACGAGGAAATTCCCATCCACCAATAAAAACTACTATAAAAAGGTCAGGCCTGGTATGTTTTAAATGCTGTCTGTAAAACCTGTAAAAGCCAAGGAATTTTATGATAAAAGTTTTGTAGCCACCGTGACTTGAAATGTGTGACCCATATTCGTAAAACTTGCTGTGATGGCAGTAATTTTTTGGTTGAATCGTTGTGTTTACTGCCTGAAAGACAAAGCAGCAATTCTTAATCTGTGAAATCTAAGATGTGAATTAAATATCCTTGCTTTGTTTCAGAACGTGGGAGTCTGTAGCGAACATTGTATTGCGTGGTCGCACCAAACTGGTCAGTATGTTCTGGATGACGTCAAAGGATCACAGCCACTGGAAGAAATATTTGACCAGGTTGTTCGAGAAAAAACTATTCAGTGACCCCAAAAACTGTCTCTTGTTCTTTCCCCCAATATTACACTCTTCTCGCAAGGAAAGTGAATGTAAGCATCGCCCCTTTTGTTTGGATATAATCTAGGACTTTTGATAAGTAAACATTCTTAAATGAAAAGAAATTGAAAAAGTAAAGGAAGATAAACTAAGTGAAAATTTAACGAACAAAGTCTACCCAGGGGAAGAGTAAAAGATGTAGGAAGAATCTAATGCACAAATGTGAAATTATTTTCCTTTATTCTGTCTTCCAAAGTAGAAAGTCCCATGCACATTTAAACAAAAATATAGTTTTTATATAAGGCATTAATGTATATTTATAAAAAAATAGAGGAAAATGACACATAACCTCTTTTTAAAATTCTGGCTATAGAGGACTGTATAACTTTATTCATCATCATTAACCATTTCTAGTCTGTGACTGGGTCAGTTTAGTAAAATGCCTTCATCTTCCTTTGTCTTTTCACCATTATTCCTCCTTTAATTGCTTTATTCTTCTCCTCTCACTTGCACATTCTCTCTGCTCCTCCCATTTCTTTCTTGGCCTCCCTTGTGGTTTCTTTCCTACATACGTCATTTCCAACATTTTCTTCGGCATCCTCTCTTATTCCATCCTCATTACATGCCCATACCATCTCAGTCTTACTTCCTCTACTATCTCATGTACTCCCTGTACCCCTACTCTTTCCCAGATAACTTCATTCCTAATCTTGTTTCTCCTCGTGACAGCTAACATACTCCTCACAAACTTAATTCCCGTGGCCTCCACTTCCCTAGTCTCTCTGACATTCATTGTCCATGTGTCTGCTGCATATGTGACAATGGGTACACATTATGCCCTGTACAACACTTCACACCAACTTTATGCCCGGTGCCTACAAGCGACGTTCGCCATCTTTGCAGTCGCGTCATGTGGCGCATTACTTTGATTCAAATGTTGGAGTTAACATGGTATGTGAGGTCTGGTGTTAAGTTGACGTCATTGTTGCGTCAAAACTAGTGACGAGAGTTTCTGCAAAACGTGGTGGTGACGCTACCGCTCAGCGTTCTGTCAGTACCTGCAAAGACAAAGAGCAGTGCACTCGAACCGCACGCATCATTGTAACGGTAATCAGCTTACAGTCAGAATGGAGGATGAAATACACACAGCACATTTTATCAATGAGGTGTGGGATAGACCTGTCGTTTGGAAGTTGTCCCTAGAAGAATACCACGATAGAAATAAAAAACAAGCAGCATGGATGGAGATATGCAGGATGCCAGATTAAAATACTGATGAAATGGAAGCCATAATGCTAAAGGAACATGGCGAGTTCTCTCCCATTTTTTTTTTCTATTCATCTTTATGAATTGGGAAAAAATATACTCTATGTAGAGTGGAACTTTGTTTATAAGGAGACTAACCTGGACCATGTGTCATCTGGATTACCCAGATTATCCGGAAATTATAGTAAAAGTCCATTAAAACTATATACATTACTACCCACCATTTATTTTCACAATAATAATTTATAAAATACCTGAAACATGTTACAACTACTATTCACTTATAAACTAATGGGTAGAGACAGGATGTTAGGCAAAATGCCTATTCATTATTGTTACAAAAATCATAAAGATGACTTATAAGTTCATGTTACGGTATTAGGGTTGTGTACAGCAAAGATAAGTTTGCCTATTTTCTTTCCGTTCCCGGAGTGTACTTATCACGGCCATGGCTTCAAACCGACCGAGGCCGGGAGTTGTGTCCAAATAGACGCAAGTGTCTAGTGTGTACTGCCCTGGGTGTCAACTTAGCGTCACCAAACGCAGGTCGCTTGTGCGAACTGATTTTAGTGATGACGCAGCGTCACAGGACGCGACTGCAAAAATGACGCATGTCACTTGTGGGCACCGGGCCTTAGTGCACTCTTAAAATAGTTGATCAACACTAATTTTTACATTTTTTAAATTTCAAAGTTAATATTTTATTTTAAATATTATTTTCATTTCTATTTAAAACAACTTTTTTAATTTTAACAGTAATTTCATTTTTGTTTAAGTAATTAGTTTTAAAAGTATATATATTTATTAAATTCAAGCACAGCTTAACTCCATTCAATTCTTAAGATATTTTTTAAAAGTTCTCTTGAGCTCAACTTTGTTTCACTTTATTGATGATAAAGCTGCTTTCTTTTAAATGACTTAGCTCCCATGTCAATGACAATTTTGCAAGCTATTTAAGAAATATTATATGCTGTTTATAACTGTTTACATTTTTATAAATGGTAGTGGCCAGCTTTGTTAATGCGAAGATGGGTCCATCATGCTCCATGCTTACGCTGAAGGTTGAGGGCGTAATAGGCACAGACGCAGAAGATAAGGTGTTTGAGGTCGAGGATTTCATAGCTTTTTCCGGGCTCCTCCTGCCAGCGATGCCAGGAGTCACAGTCCGACAATTCCACCTTTGTAAGAAGAAGGTCGTGCGTCTAGCAAAGGAGGTAAGTGTGATTAAAAACTAAGTTTGAGTCTTTGAATGGCATGAATATGAACTATACATTTATCTCTTTTAAGGGAAACCTCTTATTGCTTTATGAGGTACATTTTGTTATATTTGGAAGAAGGTTGAGTAAAGCTGGAAAGAAACATAAAGTGACTTATCATTGTCATTTTCCTCTCTTTTGTGTTTTTTGGTTTCCTCTTTTAATAAGTTACGTTGCACATTT
Source organism: Timema shepardi (assembly GCA_902151425.1). Classification (NCBI taxonomy): domain Eukaryota; kingdom Metazoa; phylum Arthropoda; class Insecta; order Phasmatodea; family Timematidae; genus Timema; species Timema shepardi. The sequence goes on from CABFVX010009619.1 coordinate 11,317, forward strand.
CAGGATCCCTCCTGATAAGCTTTGATAGAATAAAACTTAGCTCAGGGTATTGGGCGGTAATGATTGATTTTTGTCAAGAGGCAGCCATTAATTACTTCTTTGTCCATTATAAAAGCCATATTGTGTTAGTTTCTTTTATATGTTTCTAGCCAACTTTCCTGTACCTTCTCACAAATATAACAAACTATACATTTATTAATTTCTTTTTGATTGGTTTAAGAAAGGGAGAGTTTTTATTTGTGTATTCTTTTATTTCTAAGATTACTGATGTATTTTAAACTCATAAAATAGTTAGACTTGATTATTGTTACAGTATGTCTTTAAATAACCATGATATATTGTAGAAAATGAAGTACAAATTATATTAAAAATCCAAAACACTCATTTATAAGTTTACACTTTAATTCATTTCAATGGCACTTGGAATCTACCTTGGGAAAATCATATTTTAGTTTTCTTGTTTCAACACCGACCAGACATGTATCTAGGATTGAGTTTTGGTGGAAGGGGGGGTAAGTCTGACTATGATCACTCATGCCTTTTAAGTGCTTTAAAAACTTCATGTTGGTTCTTAAATTGACAAGGACTTGCTGTATGATATTGACATCATAGGCTATAAAAATAGCCAGCTGCAGTAGACACAAAATGTCTCTGACTCGACAGCTTACTTTGCATGTGACATACATTTTAATTGTTTATAGATTAAATTGTGATAACTCACAACTTGTCATTATTTTCTATTTGAATGTCTTTATAAGATGTATTTTAATTAGGCCTGGGTCAATTCCAATTGCTGCTCCTATTATTGGCTGATTATGGTACAATCAGTTATGCTGATGATCAGAACTTCGAACACGATTATTTTCACTCCTTTGAACTGTGTGCTTAGATGAGAAATCAGGTAGTGATGACTCGCCAGTTTTAAGCTGGATATCACACATCATGGGCGCCCACAGTAAAGGACAAAGGGGGTGGGGGGGCAGTTACCCCCTCCCCCTCTATCGGAAATCTCCAATTTAATATAATATGAAATATTATTTGACACTTTAGATCAGTCGATAGCATGTTTGTCTACTGGGCATGGCCAAAAATCTATCATTGGTGAAATGTGGGTTTACCCTTTCACATTTATAAATTAACAGCCGAGGACTGGGTGTTGTCTGTTCTAGAATTTAGTAAGTCTATAAATCATGCGCTGATACAAGCAATCGGTTCATAAATTGCACATTAAATAATACCTCAAATAAATGAAAAAAAGAGAGTATCTTTACAGTGCTAGTATAATGATAGTGCCCTCGGAAGGTTTTCCAGGTTTGCAAGTTTGGGTAGGTGGAGAAATGGAAATATATTCTGGCCCGCCTCTGTCAGTTGTCAATAGACACGGTCCTTTGTACTATCCTTGGTCTGGTGAATGCCTGGGGGAAAGGAGAAAGGGGGTATATGGATTGTCTCCTGGTTAGGGAAAAACAAGTGTTTGAAAGGACGGAGTCTGTGATGACTCGGAAACTTGGGAGGCTTGCAGTGAGGGCAAGGGAAATATTACTAAAGGGTAGATTTCAACACTTTGTGAGCAACAAAAAAGAGATCATTCCTATATGAATATTGATTTATAATGCTAGAATGGCAATAATTGACCATACAAATTGTATTTTAGCAGTCAATATTTTAACTCGAGTAAGTTTCATAATTGTTGAAGCCGGAATATTTTTCGAGGCAAAGTTGAAAATATTTGTTTCAAAGTTTTCTCCCTAATTTAAAATATAAATAATAATTCTTGGCTACTCTTTATGGAAAAGATGAAAACATATAAATAGAATATTAGCTTATGAATAACCTGTTAGTTTTGAAATAATTATTTTAAATTAAAAATGAGTTATGCTGACAGTTGAGCATTTTAGATTTATATCAAAGAGCTCTAAAACACTTATATGCCTTTAACTTCCCCAGGGTCTTTTCACATAATTGTCACAGAATATTTAATTTTTTTATGTGTATCAATATTTTTATTAAGGATTTAATGAACAAAATATTTTTTATATAAAATATGTGTGTGTCTCACTATGCATATGACTTTTGTTATATTGTAAAGAAAGTAAACCATATGATCGCATCAGCCAAAAGGTCTGATTGGCTGACTTTAATTAAATATAGTAAATTATTTGTTTGCATCACATTCTACTACCCTTTGGGTTATACGCCTACATACAAATTATACTAATATGATAGGGATTAGGAAGGTTTAATTTAGAGTAAGTGTACCTACATTTTCATGGAGGGGGAATGGAAAACCATTTTAGGAGGGAAATGTTGAAATTTCAAAGTTGAAAGGGAATGGTTCAGACCCCCGCAATGACTCCCTGGTCCATAGGTTGTATCAGCACAGTAACATTTGGGAGCAAAAACTTTGCGAAGATTTGCCCGTCAGAAGATTTAGGCACACTTCTAGCTGGGTGTGAAGGTGCGTTGTCAATTAACAAAATTAAATTAAATTTTTTGAGTCAAGATGTTTACGTACTTGAGGCACAAAAATCTTTTCAAACCATTCTTGAAAAATCTGCTGGTTCATCCAACCTTTTTTTGGTTGAAATAATCAACTGGTACATTTTCTGCTTTTGTCCCTTTAAAATACGCCGGTTTCTTAGATTTACCAATTACAAATGTTTGTGAGTACCCACAGCTTTGCTAATAAAACTATACTATACTTGTAATGGTACCGACCCTTAAGATCAACGACCAGAAACTCGAGCGACTGTGATCATGAAGCATATTTAATAAGAATCAAAATAGTTATAATTACTATAATCCTTCTTGATCAGGACTTTAGCAACGCTGGATTGCCAAATATTCTGAATTATCACATTATTTCTGTGTAGTGCGCTACAAGGCAAACAACTCTAAAAACACTCTTGGTTAATTTTTTTTACATCCATTTCTGTTCCAATCCTGTGGCCTGGGTCAGTTTTTATTCAAGCCGTATATTTTTCACAAGCGGCTTGATAGGCCTATATGCCTTATAGTCTATCTTAAGACTAGGACAGGCACAACATCCAGGCCCCAGCAGTTAATTCATCACTGTGGAAGGGTAAACCCACATTTCCCCAATGATACTTTTCTTGGCCATGCCAGGAATTGAACCCAGGACCCTTAGCTCAGTAGACAGACACACTACCGACTGAGCTAAGGTGTTGTATACTCAATGGTTAATATGTAATGTAATATATTGATAAAAACAATATTGTGCTATCCAGCAGTTGATGATGTATTGTATTAGGGATGGGACCCTCGAATCTTTCGAATCCCTAAGGATATTCAACAATTGAGATTTGACAAACTTTCAAATACAAGACTCAAACCCTTTAAAAAAAAGTTTTCAATTTTTCTAGTGAAATTTGTTTAGAACCTCTAATAATGCTTATTGGTGGTTCAACAATCAGTCCCCAGACCAGTGATTTAACACTTTACTGAATTTATGAATGTCATAATTAATGTATTATAAGAAAAAATGTTAACATTTAGTTAGGATGTCCTGGCGGTCTAGGGGTAAGGTGTCGGACTTCTGCGATGGGGGTCTGGGGTTCAATCCTCGGTCCCGGCACAGATTTATCTGATTGCCAGACCCTTCCTTCACCTCTGACAAGACATCTTGTGAATGTGGGGAATGCCAGGCCTNATCTTGTGAATGTGGGGAATGCCAGGCCTCCACCGTGGTTCGGATCCCACGTTACACTGTAGGTCCTCCATTTCATCTCACAATCATTCTACCATTACTCATTAGCGTAAGTGTAAAGTGGGTACAACCCAAATGGGTAGTAAGACGCGGTGCTAATAATAATAATACCATTTAGTCACTATTGTATTTTATATTGTTCTATTATATTTATATTTCTTCTTACATTCATAATTTTTTACAAGATTCAGATTCAAGATTTGAAGATAAGTTTGAGATTTGGTTTTGTAAAATAGTGGATTCAACCCAACTCTAAATGTTAATGTCACATGTTTTCATTTAATTCCTTTAGCTGCATAACACTTATACTAGATTTAGAAAACATTTTAAAGAACTAAACACACAACTATGAACACGCTATAGCGCACAATCTCACAAATGGAAACAAAGACAGACTGGCAGACGAATGGGGCTAGTGCGAAGCCAAAAGACGAGTAGTGAGGGAGGGGATACACACCATTGAGTGCCAACTTGTCAAACTAACTATATGAATCATGTAGTTGTTTGTCCTACTGTTAAGTTGTGTATTGCTCGTTACTTTCCAGAAACCTGAGTTGAGCACAGAGGAGTTACAACACTTGACGGGACTGCCCCTGGACGAGGAGATCAAGTGTCTCCTGCTGTTCTGCACTAGAGGAGCCTTCAAAGAGAGGATAATTTACAACTTGGTGGGCTCATTACAGAACAGGTGATTAGCAAGGCATGTTTTATGGTAGAAATTCAATACACTACTATCCTCGAAATTTATATTGAATCAGTATTTTATCTTGATAATGCTATGACTTCTTTGGTGCTTACTGACAGTTATGAAAAGTTACCAGACCAAATTATGTATCCCTACGCCGAACCGTATTATTTGTCACTTTTGACAGTCAAAATTTAGGTATGTACAAGAAACATATATGACAGTTTTATTTATTTTTTATTTATTGTCAACATTGATATGTTGATGTTAGATCTAGTAATAATTATTAATTTTTTCTACATTATTAAACATTTTAAAAACTTAAGCATTTAATTATTATTATTATTATTATTATTATTATTATTATTAATAATAATTTATTTTTACTAATACATTTTTTTAAATCTATAAATAATTATTTATTGATATTATAATTACTAACATTATAAATGTGAAAAATCTGAATGTGTAGTATTACACAGAGAAAAAAAACCACTGTCATAAACCTTTTAACACTATTACAATAAATAAGTCATATTCGTTATGAACTGGCTTCTACCTTTTAAGTGTTTTCCAATGAGGTCGCAAGAACTTCTTCTACATCGTCATAGTCCTCATTGTCTTCAGCCAGGTTAATGATGATAAGTGGGTGGGTCTCACTTGCATCCCTTTTCATCTCCCGGTCCCAATCTTTAATAAGTTTCTCGCAATGGTCACTTTTACAAACAAAAATCAATATCCTAGAAAATATGTTTAGGCTTATAAAATAAATATACACTATAAGGCCTACGGACAAATCAAAAGCTAACCTAATTTAAAAAATGTCTTTAAGATTCACTATTCTTAAACAGTCATAAAGTCTCTAATAAAATTATAATAACAATAACTTATAACTTGAAATCTTAGCCTGGTATTTATTTAATCAACACTGGAAAAAGGTTTGCTAGTATTTTTTTATTACACTTCACAGATTTTGTTAGAATACTGTAACAACCCTAAAACTTGAGGTTTAGCCTAGAGGGCAACACAACACAATCTTGGTGTTAAAAGATATATTTTATAGTATTGATACACAAACTTGAATTTTTGAATAATGTATTTTGATCATTGAGATACACTTTTTTTTATCACACACTTCAATGTTTCATTAGATAAATAATTATCCAAAGATCACTAAAAAACCGTTTATTTTCCAAGGATAACACGCTCACACATCAAACTAATATTCAAAAAAGAACACATGGATTACTAAGTAGCCGAATTAATATTCTAAAAGACACTGTATTATTAAAGTTAGTAATAAAATTATTAACATTAACATAGACACGCCTAAATACTAAACTTTAAAATATTTTGTTCACTTCAACTTGTGGACACACACGGTTTTATTAACTGTATGTTATATGATAATTCACTGTTAGAGCAGCATAGCATAGTGTCTATTTAAAATTGTTAGATTTTAGTTATGAGACTAACCGTTTGCTTGGTTGTATAGTTTTGAAGTTTGCATTTGTTGTTTAATTCAAATTAATTATTAAAAACAAGAGTTCATTAAAAGTGGCCTTAGATGCAAAAAACATAAATGGCCACCGAATAGAAGCTATGCTCCCAGTTGGTGATGTAGGCGACCTTGTTGCCGTTTGGACGTCGAGTGGTATTAATACTTGTGTTTAAAAAATTTAAACTTTATATCATTTCACAAACATTTTGTATGTTTTCCCCTCTTTATTATCACAAACCATTTATTTATGTTAAAAATATATACCATACCATACAATAGCATGCTCTGATGCACCCTGAAGGGGAGCACGAGAGCAAGTTCCAACACGTACCGACCAATTGGTCACACCGTGTGG
>CABFVX010009620.1:0-17584 GCA_902151425.1 Timema shepardi
CATTAGCGTAAGTGCGTATAGCCCGAACGGGTAGTAAGACGCGGTGCTAATAATAATAATAATAATAATAATAATAATAGAGTTAACATTTATTTTTGCAAATAAGATCTTCTTAGCCCTTAAGTTTAAATTTAGCTTTATTAAGTTTATCCATCTGTAAAACACATGCAGCGGTATTTTGGTGATCAAAGTTGGCGACACTGCTCCTGAATGTGTCCGCGGAGTAAACCCACCGAGATAAAACTTATCAGAGTAATCGAAGCCGGCGTGGAAAGTTCGCCCCCTAAAGTTAATTATTACTCTTGACGCTGGTGGCGTGACGACGCCAAGCGACGCCTCAATTATTGACGAGGCGGTGAACGAGTTCGCTAGCTGCCACAGGTAATACGGTCGACGCTAGGAGACGCCGTAACTCAACTCTGCCGGTTATTTCCCTGCCAGCCAATCTGGCCGGTAATTACAGCGTCCCTATTACACCCCCCACCCTCCATCTCATCATCGACGTCACGTGGTTATACTTTGCTGCATCCTACATATATAAACTTTGTTGCCTCAGGTGCATCATATATATTACGTCGCTGTGTAAAACACAATGCAACATCTAGCAGTAATTTAAACACACTCTTTAAGCATTGGTATACTAATCCAAAAGGTCCCGGGTTCGATTCACGTGTCCAGGTGTCACTTTTCAATTTTAAGAATAAAAATACTTCAGTAGAAACATCGAGCTTAATATTCTTCACACGGTGATATCAACAGTTGTTGAATATCTGTTATGAACATGGCGTCATTAGATGACAAACTTTTTAAATTAATAGAAAAAGTTGTCATTTAACTATAGGACACCCCTGGGACAGATATTCAACTGTTGATATAAACATGGGAAGAAAATTAAACTCTTTCTACTAAAGACATATTTATTTATTATTACTAAACAGTGCCCTTAACTCGCGTCACCTATCATCTCGCACCATGATTCAGTTGTTAGTTTGTAAGTCGCGTGCCAGTGAACGGTTGTTTTTGTAAAGCTGACGTTATATTCTCGATACAGAGTCGGATAGCGCTATTGCCGAGTGTAGGGTCCTTGGGAAGTTATAACTACTACCTTGGCCCGGCCATGAACCTTGGACCCGTGTGGGAGTGTCGGGAACTGGGTCACCCGGTCACCGGCCGTGCGCATGCGCGGACATTTAACTGTTGACGCAGGATTACTCCGAACACCTGTTACGGACAGAATACACACAACGTGACAGGGAGGTCGTTTCTATTGGAGGGTTGACGAGCACTTGTCTGTCCAACGAATGGAAGGCTAAAAGCCCTTTAGGGTGACCTGACGGTCTAGGGGGTAAGGTGTTGAGCGTCCGGGGTTCAATCCTCGGTCCCGGCACAGATCTATCTGATAACCAAACCCTTCCTTCACCTCTGACAAGACATCTTGTGAATGTGGGGAGTGCCAGGCCTCCACCGTGGTTCGGATCCCACGTTAAACTGTAGGTCCTTCATTTCATTTCACAATCACCCTACCATTACACATTAGCGTAAGTGCGTATAACCCGAACGGGTAGTAAGACGCGGTGCTAATAATAATAATAATAATAATAATAAAAACCCTACCACGGTGTAACATTTACAGAGGAATGAAGGAAAAGTGAGGAAAGGTCAGTGTATTTGCAGTCTTTGAATAGAAAAAACTTTTTTGGGTTAAAATAAAACATTTCTCCAGTAGAAGAGTTCAATTTTCCCCACGTGGTGATATTAACAGTTGTTAAATAGCTTATGAGGGTGTTCTGGAATCTAAGAAGTTCCTCATCTAAACCCACCACGCTCATGACAGATATTCAACAACTGTTGATATCAACACGCGAAGGAAACTAAACTAACGTTTCTACTGTAGACATATTCTAGTTATTCTATCAATACAAATGGTTCTCTGGGCCTATTTAAGGCTGTACAGCTCGCCACATGTATGGTACCGACTCGCGAACAATGACCCGACACAGGAAGACCAATCCAATAAACAGGACACGTGAACAGCATTAACCAATGAGCCACCGCGTTATTCGGTCGGTGAAAAATGCACTCGACTAGATCTGAACACGGCCTATGTCTACATAGGACGGCGAATTAACAACAGCGCCAAGAATATCAGGACGCACAACATATTGAGGATAAATACCTGTAGCACAACTTCCTTCGGAGGGGAAGTAAAGCCTTCGATTGTGGCGTGGACAAGAACCATGGAAGGTTTGGGGAAATTCCTCTCCCGGACAATTGGTAGATCCTTTCGCTCTCGCTCCTAGAAACTAAGTGTGGAAGGCAATGGGATGTCTACCAGTTGGTGCGAGCAGCACTAACCAACCTTCGGGTTGACTCGACAAGAATAGAGCAGCGCACAATTGTAGTCTCTGGCGTCGACCATCCTCCCAAAACACAAACAAGCACTCACCCGCTTCGGTGGCCGCATGGTCTAAGCTGTCACTCTCGTGTTAGACTAGACTACCTATAACGGGGCGATCGAGGTTCGAATCCTGGTTCTGCGTCCCGAAGAATATTTTTTTTTTACAAAAATAGTTGTCAACGCAAATGCGGGTATACTTCCTCTAAATATTATTATTGCGTCTTACTACCCGTTCGGATTACACGCACTTACGCTAATGTGTAATGATAGGGTTATTGTGAGATGAAATGGAGGACCTACAGTTTAACCTGGGATCCGAACCACGGTGGAGGCCTGGCATTCCCCACATTCACAAGATGTCTTGTCAGAGGTGAAGGAAGGGTTTGGTAATCAGATAAATCTGTGCCGGGACCGAGGATTGAACCCCGGCCGCCAGCACAGAGGTCTGACACCTTACCCTTAGACCACCAGGTCACCCAACGGGTAGTAAGACGCGGCGATAAAACCAAAACGACTGGCGTGGTAAAGTGTCCCTAAGAACACTGTTGCACCAAGCCCCAGTTGTTTATCCCCGGCCAAGTGTTGGGTCAGCCGTGACGTCACTCAACGCTAGAGTGCTGGACCTTATCATTCTGTGTGTGCTCTGTCGAGTGGGCCCTTGGAATATAAATAGCCTACTCGGAGCTTTTACTACTCAATCCACGTCACGAGTGGCTAAGAACGGTAGACTACACGACCATAGGACCTTGGTTCAATCCCAGGTGATGGGTCAAATAGAAAAAACCTTTTGGTAAACGTTCAGCCTTCACCCAGAAACTGTATAAGGCATTCACGAGCTAAGTTTACCTAGATGACAGCTCGAAATGTTACTAGAAGTAATCCCTAATATATCACTACGCCAACAGCTGACATCTATCACTTTGGATGACTGCAATGAAAACAGATGGTAATATATTAATGTGATAGTTAACAACAGTAATTTAGGCCAATATTATTTATATATTTATTTGAGGTCGGACACAAAGTTTATTTATAGTTTTATTCCACTTAAAAAAATATTCACACCACTTTCACAAAAACTTCTAACGAACATAGCCTCAAAATGGAGACTGACGGATTTTAACCAAATGATTGAACATAACGGTAAACAAGTTTTTTATAATGATGCGGACACGCAGTTGATGAAAATACTTTATTCAGTTAAATATTTCAAAATACGATAAAATAATCATAAAATCATGTATTGTATGTAAAAAAATGACAACAATGTTATCTTTTCCAAGTAAATACGATGCCTGTATTAAAAGGTATTGATGTGTGCACTATATTACACAGTATAGATAACGTTCCAAAACGAAAAATAAGTACTTTTAATTATGTTTAAAATATTGTTTCGGGTTGGACAAAAAGAAATTATTAAAAAAATGAAATAGTATGAGAAAACTCAAGTTTACGTTATTTTAAATGTAATATATAAAGGTAATTAAAGATATTTACATTTATAACAAAACTGTGATCTTTTACAAGTGTTGGCAACCCAAAACCTAAACATATGATTCTCGAACTGTCATCCAGGTAAAAAAACCTATCGTGGATGGAATATTGTACTTTTTTCTTTTGCTAGCCTGTCAAGATGTTTTCAAAAGCGCACCAATATTCATTATTATTATCACCGCGTATTACTACCCGTCCTGGTTATACGCACTTACGCTAATGTGTAATGGTAGGGTGATTGTGAGATGAAATTGAGGACCTACAGTTTAACCTGGGATCCGAACCACGGTGGAGGCCTGGCATTCCCCACATTCACAAGATGTCTTGTCAGAGGTGAAGAGAAAAGGGTTTGGTAATCAGATAAATCTGTGCCGGGACCGAGGATTGAACCCCGGACCCCCAACACAAAAGTCTGACACCTTACCCCCTAGACCGACAGGTCACCCACCAATATTCCTCCTAGGACACCCTACCCCAGGGTTGGACAACATTTCTTATTGTGGCTAAAGATGTGGAGAGTCAGAAGTGAAGTTAACCTAACATGTGAACATTGAGATCAGGTTGCTCGATCAACATTTAAAACGACAACACCACACACTGTTTGAGCAAGGGTGTTCAAGACAGGCTCAGTTATAACCGCACGATTGTTAAAATGTAAGACAATTTAAAGAGAAGTTTGACAATCCTGTGTGTGTGACATGTTACAGAAACATATGCTGAGCACGTGAGCTCTTGTGCTCACAAGGAGATGAAGGAAACATCACACGTCGTCAGGAGAGAAAGTTGGATTTACCACGACAACTGGAAAACTAGAATCCGCCACTCGACGGGGATTCTCCACACGCGCATGGCTAGTTCGCCACTCGACGGGGATTCCCCACACGTCCATGGCTAGTTCGCCACTCGACGGGGATTCCCCACACGTCCATGGCTAGTTCGCCACTCGACAGGGATTCTCCACACGTCCATGGCTAGTTCGCCACTCGACAGGGATTCTCCACACGTCCATGGTTAGTTCGCCACTCGACAGATTCTCCACACATGTATGGATAGTTGACGATAGGATTGCTACCACTCCCCCACCGCACTATTCCTGACACACGTGTGTTTATTTACGCCCAACATCAGATCAGTATGTTGGTAGTGAACAGATGTTATCCTGGTTTTAGAAAGTGCACGCCAGGCACCCAAAATATCGCCGATGATGAAATACCGCCCCGACGCCGAGTAACGCCGCGGCGCTGAAAAGGGGAGGACGGATGGGAGAGTAGTCGACAGGGGCACAGGGAGGTAATTTATACATCTCACGACCATCTGGCCCACCGCGGAGGTCACGGGCTGCACATTAAGCGCCAACAGGTCAGAGAGAGCATGGCCGGATCACACAGTGACAGTACGAGATGCACCAATCCACGCCACCCATCATATTCTCCGACTATCCTTCCCCTCCCCCCTTGCACGGGAATTCACCGCCATCCGTCAGACACATCCACAGAGCTATTTTTCAAATTTTCTAAGATATCAAATATTGTGCCCTATCCCCCCTCACTGTCAGTTGGAAAACAGCCATTACGTGATATTAATAATGACAATTATTTTTCTACTCATCCTCAACGTCTAGGCTTGAAGATTATTATTAGCACCGCGTCTTACTACCCGTTCAGGTTACACGCACTTACGCTAATGTGTAATGGTAGGGTGATTGTGAGACGAAATGGAGGACCTACAGTTTAACGTGGAATCCGAACCACGGTGGAGGCCTGGCATTCCCCACATTCACAAGATGTCTTGTCAGAGGTGAAGGAAGGGTTTGGTAATCTGATAAATCTGTGCCGGGACCGAGGATTGAACCCCGGACCTCCAGCACACAAGTCCGACACCTTACCACCTAGACCACCAGATCAACGCTTATTGGAGTCTAACAAGCACCCATTGCACCTATAACCTCCATCATATTTTTAAAACTATTCCAAGAGGGGTTTAACGTTGAAACGTGTTGGAGGAGTTTACTCACAGCCTCCAAGTAACCGCCCGGTAAGGTCGTAAGCCACTGAGCCTAATACTCCGGGTAAAGTAAGTCTTCGTGTAGAACACATTACCATGAATAAATGATGGCGGGATAAGGAGCGTTTTAAGAGTGACCCAGTTCTCGGGAAGAGCTCTCGTAAGGGGCGGGGGCCCCCCTGGGACACTCGGGGCTGAGGGGGTTACCGTCATATTTACAAGCCAGCCACGTACCTCGGTTACCAGAGTCAGGAGTAAAGGAGTGTTCCTTACCATTTGTAGGTGTACTTTAGTTCGAGCACAGCAAGGACGTGGGAGGTACAGGGTCTGAGAAAATACACACCCGGGCTTTCTTTTATCGCGTGGTATATTGGACCGGGAGACGCATGAGACCCAGGTTCATTTCCCTGAATGTAGACTACTAGCCTCTCAGGGTACAACACAGGAGGTTGTCCACACGTAGTACCAATAATGAAATGATGTGAAGATAGTTATTGTGGAGTTGTGGAGCCGGGGCGAGTCTTAACCTAACTGAAACCTGATATACCAAACCCAGGTGACCGTTGGAACATTCCCCCTCGAGAAAATACCCCAGACACCAGCCAGGAATCGAAGCCGGCCCCCCTAGGTTCGAAGTCAGGTACAGTGACCACTACACCACGGGGCCTGTTGCTGACGTAATGATGGATAGTCCAATCTTTCATGGGAACATCTTTTCAGACAGCTTAATACACATTTTAGCACTGCATCTTTATACCAGTTCGGGTTATACACACGTCTACTGGTTACGCCAAGAGTCTTAAGGAAGGCTATATTTAGAGGATATGTACCCGCAATTGCGTGTAGGGAGGGCGGAAAAACCATTTCGGGAAAAAACCTCGCGATTAGCGCGTTAGACCACGAGGCCGCCAAAGCATTTCGTGGCTACTTTTCTGAGACGGCTCATAGACTGTCTGACCTTGTTATTATTATTATTAGCACCGCGTCTTACTACCCGGTCGGGTTATACGCACTTACGCTAAAGTGTAATGGTAGGGTGATTGTGAGATGAAATGGAGGAACTACAGTTTAACGTGGAATCCGAACCACGGTGGAGGCCTGGCATTCCACACATTCACAAGATGTCTTGTCAGAGGTGAAGGAAGGGTTTGGTAATCAGATAAATCTGTGCCGGGACCGAGGATTGAACCCCGGACCCCCAGCACAGAAGTCTGATAACTTACCCCTAGACCACCAGGTCACCTACGTCTGACCTTGTTGCGAGGGGTGAAAGTTCGCCTGCTACTAGAATAAAGGAGGTGTAATTATTTGACGGTCTGAAGAAACTTAGAAGTAAAGGCTGGCTGGCGAAAACTATGAAGATATCCCTCCATGGACTAGAGCTGTCGCCTATAAGGCAGGCAACATGTGCAGCTGGCGTGCCTCGCGCGTCACCTACCTACAAGTAAACACGGACTGTAACCAACCTGATTCGTGTCCTACTTAAAATTTATTACACCGCTTTCAGATTGAAAACAAAATAATGATAATGTTCTATTCCCTCAAGCGACATCAAGAAAAGAGAAGGGGGAGGGGAGGGTATATGAAGCATTGGAGGGGAGGGGTGATATAAAATACAAGATCAAAGGCGAAAGCGGAGTGGAAAATTTACGCTACGAAGAAATGCAAGAGAAAAAAAAATCACGTTTTAAAAAAGATTTAATCCCCCAACAAAAAAAGAAGTTGTTGCACAACCAAAATTGCGAATCCAGGGAATCTTCACAGACGCTAGAAATTGTTTGAACAAACGCGAGGTTTTAATTTGTCGAGTAACAATATTTCTGCCCCGAATCTTCTCATTAACAAGATTTTAAAATATAATTACAACAAAATATTACTATGGGCGCTTATTGCAATAGGAAGGGAGTTTATTCGCACCTTTGATCATCCCTCTAGTGAACTCCTAATAGAACACACCTCTTATGTTAGCACGCGTCTTACTACCCGCTCAGCTCATACACATATGTTAACATTGCTGAATTTGGGATGAGGAAGGTTGAGTTTAGAAGAAATGTACCCGTTTCAGTGGCCAAATGGTCTTAGGTGTCCCCTACGTGTGGCCTGCTAATGACGAGGAGATTTAGAGATCAAATCCCGGTCTAATCTGCGGAGGTTTTTTCTATATGATTTCCCCTCTCCCCTTCCAAGCAAATGCGGGTATATTACCTCTAAAATGCTCCCTTCCTCATCCCTAACACATAAGAGTAATCATATATATGGTAGTAAGACGCGGTGACAAAAAAAAAATGAAATGTACCCGTATTAGCGTGGAGAGGACGGACTTCGGCGCACCCAAACTCTTGTCTTGCGATCCTGACGCCTTAGAAGACGTGACCACCGGTGGAACGCTCTCTAAGCAGCCTGGACTGATTTAGTCGGTCACGGTCACACGACGTGCGATGCTGATGGTTCACCAGGGGTGACTTCGAGGGTTGAACGAGAGGGAGGGAATATTACAAGGGTTGAATGAGAGGGAGGGAATATTACAAGGGTTGAATGAAGGGGAGGGAGTATTACAAGGGTTGAATGAAGGGGAGGGAATATTACAAGGGTTTAGTGAGGGGGAGGGAATATTACAAGGGCTGAATGAGGGGGAGGGGATATTACAAGGGTTGAACGAGAGGGAGGGAATATTACAAGGGTTGAATGAGAGGGAGGGAATATTACAAGGGTTGAATGAAGGGGAGGGAATATTACAAGGGTTGAATGAAGGGGAGGGAATATTACAAGGGTTTAGTGAGGGGGAGGGAATATTACAAGGGCTGAATGAGAGGGAGGGAATATTACAAGGGTTGAACGAGAGGGAGGGAATATTACAAGGGTTGAATGAGAGGGAGGGAATATTACAAGGGTTGAATGAGAGGGAGGGAATATTACAAGGGTTGAACGAGAGGGAGGGAGTATTACAAGGGTTGAATGAGGGGGAGGGAATATTACAAGGGTTGAATGAGAGGGAGGGAATATTACAAGGGTTGAATGAGAGGGAGGGAATATTACAAGGGTTGAATGAGAGGGAGGGAATATTACAAGGGTTGAATGAGAGGGAGGGAATATTACAAGGGTTGAATGAGAGGGAGGGAATATTACAAGGGTTGAATGAGAGGGAGGGAATATTACAAGGGTTGAATGAGAGGGAGGGAATATTACAAGGGTTGAATGAGAGGGAGGGAATATTACAAGGGTTGAACGAGAGGGAGGGAATATTACAAGGGTTGAATGAGAGGGAGGGAATATTACAAGGGTTGAATGAGAGGGAGGGAATATTACAAGGGTTGAACGAGAGGGAGGGAATATTACAAGGGTTGAACGAGAGGGAGGGAATATTACAAGGGTTGAATGAGAGGGAGGGAATATTACAAGGGTTGAATGAGAGGGAGGGAATATTACAAGGGTTGAACGAGAGGGAGGGAGTATTACAAGGGTTGAATGAGGGGGAGGGAATATTACAAGGGTTTAGTGAGGGGCAGGGAATATTACAACATTTCATCCAAAGGTTTACCAAACAAACTGATGTTTCCGATGTCAGTAGCTTTGTTAGTGTCACATAAGAAGATCCTTCCTTTGAAATATGGACAGTAAACACTCCATGACTCTGTGCGAGAGATACGGCTCCTCTGACCACTCAGCCACGAGGACAGCGCCCTAAGTGCTGACAGTCGGGTGGTCGGCCATTCCCGCGGTCAGAAGATTAATTACAGCTTTGTATGTAAATGACAAACCTCCTTGGCATATTTCCGCGCTTAACCTTGTCCACATAGATACCATCTTTGGATCAAGACCACACCAGCAGATTGGAAGGAGTCTCTTTCACACACGTATCATTATAAACAATGTTCATGTATTCATAAGTCAAATCATCTGCGGCTGGCACTTTTGATAGCGACTATAAACCAACTATAATACACCTCATTTGGACCCGAATGCAACTGGAACCCAGATCCCAAGTCATCGGCAGGCCGGTATAACACGACTGTTCGGCCACCGTAGCGGGGTGTTGTCAATGTAAACCTCAAACTATATTTTGTCATTTAACGTGCACTTGTTGAACCGTTTGATTATATTAGAACACGAGAATTTCTATGAGCCAGATCGAAAGATAGAACTGCTTCTATGTTCCAAGCGCGCGCGCTCGAGCCGGCACAGTCTAGTTTACAGGCGCTGGGCAATATTATTGTACGTTGGTTCATTGAGCGCTGTTATCGATATGTTTAGCACACTCGCTACTAACGGCCTAATTTAATTGGTAAGATCACAAACCATACCTATATATTTTGTTAAAATACTTAAATACTATAGTAAAAATAGGCCTTTACAAATAAGAATAACCATTAGCGTGGAGAGAGGATGGGGAAAACCACAACAATAAATCACTTGTCAAAAACCACTCAGTTCCCTGAGCAAAGATTCGAACCTTTGCCTCCTC
The DNA here is from genome assembly GCA_902151425.1 of Timema shepardi. Taxonomy (NCBI): domain Eukaryota; kingdom Metazoa; phylum Arthropoda; class Insecta; order Phasmatodea; family Timematidae; genus Timema; species Timema shepardi. The sequence goes on from CABFVX010009620.1 coordinate 10,359, forward strand.
GTCAACCACTATCGAGAGCTATCTGCTAGTCACGCGCTCGCACGCACGCACGTCATTCTGGCCGAGCCCTCAGGCAGACAATTCGATCACTGACGGACTACAAGAAAAAAAAAAACACCCCACGGGAGAATCGAAAAACAGGAACACATTCATCGATCTCGAGAAGAGCACTGACGGCGAGGCAAGGGGATGAAGCTACTCGAAGAGGGTTGGGAGGGACCACCCACCCTTATCAGAGCACCCATTGTCTCTCCTGCGAATATCACAGGAGGGAGACGACAGCGAACACTGGAGAAGAAAAGACGACACTCGCTTCGCGTCTGTCAATTGTTGGACAAACACACGCACGAGCTTACAGAACAAAAGAGCGTCGAGACAAACAAAAAATAGCAACGAGGGGGGTGGCGTGATAAAGAGGGTGGAGGGTAGGGGGGCAGATACCTCGGGGAGGAATGATGTTGGGGAGATCTTCGCGCCCCCCAGTCACGTGGCTTTTTTACGTTCCAGTCAAAAGTAGGAGATTTTCTTCGAAATATATTACTTTTATAGGGGCTTTAAACCACACCTTAGTTCAGAAGCCTATTTTAGTACTGGGGGTTCGATTCCCGGGGAAAATATGTCCATAAATGAAATGCGGAATTTCTTTTCACAGAGCACTGGGTCGGTATTAAGACAAGCGAAACCGTTTTACCATGTTTATAATAAAAATATTTATCACCGCGTCTTACTACCCGTTCGGGTTATACGCTTTAAGTACTAATTACTCTAATGGGTTAGGAATTGGGAAGGTTGAATTAGAGGAAGTGAACCCGCATTTGCGTGGAGGGGGAGTGTAAAACCATTTAGGAAAAAAAAGGGTGACCTGGCGGTTTAGGGGGTAAGGTGTCGGACTTCTGTGCTGGCGGCCGGGGTTCAATCCTCGGTCCCGGTAAAGATTTATCTGATTACCAAACCCTTCCTTCACCTCTGACAAGACATCTTGTGAATGTGGGGAATGCCAGGTCTCCACCGTGGTTCGGATCCCACGTTAAACTGTAGGTCCTCCATTTCATCTCGCAATCACCCTACCATTACACATTAGCGTAAGTGCGTATAACCCGAACGGGTAGTAAGACGCGGTGCTAATAATAATAATAATAATAATAGTTCATTCGCCAAATGACTGTTGGTAGTTTACAGTTACCTTAAGCTACTAAAATTATTCCCATGTATCCATACGCCAAACCATATAATCCGCAAGACCCATGTATTGATTTGTTAGGTCACGTTTGGCAAACAAAACTTCCATAACAAACAATCTGCTTTTAAGAATGTTTTTCTTCTAACATCATCTGCTCTCTGTCAGCTACCAGCCCTCCTTCGGCAAATGGACAGTCGTGAAAGGGGGAACCCCCCCACACACATTTCACCAATGGTACGTGTTTCGGCCATGCGTGGCGTGCCTGTCAGCCACTTATTCACGTCGCAATACGACCTAACAAGCTAGGCCACCACATTGCCGAAAATTATTATTATTTGGTTCAATAATTTGTGCTCAGATGTGCCCGAACAAGAACATTTGTGCTGTGAAACTGGGCCTTTTAAAAAACAAATGAGCGGGTTTAACTCGAGTTCAAGTTAGTCCGCCACATATTGAAAAACATATCACATTCTATTGTGCTCCGTTTGTGCTCGTCTGAGCCCTAAAACGAACAATTGTGCTCTAAAATTAGGCACTATAGTGAATATGTATTGTGGCGAGACAACTCAGTTTGCTACAAGTTACGTACGTGTAGGCTAAGCTCGAACTCGGCTACGTTGACACATTAAATATTGTCTAGAATGCTTAATTTTAGAGCACAAATTTTCATTTCCGGGCACAAATGGGGCACAATGTGTAATGATATGGAATTATACATCCCAATAATCCATTATTCACATATGTATTCAAAATTACGATATTCTAAATGAGAGCGGGTAGTAAGTTGTGTTAAGTTGTTAAGTTGAAAGGTATGGTGACATCTTTCTACGTCTGTTTGCAAAAGACAACGCAGTTTTGTGGACAGAAACACACCTGGATGACCACACCTTTTTTTTCTTTTGGGAAGTTTCGAGAAGGAAATGTCGCTAGATATACCCCTTCAGGGTAGGCATCTCTTCACTTTCCTTCCTGACGAGGAGCCGGGTAGGTGGAGTCTATGACATCTTAGGTAGGTGGAGTCTATGACATCTTAGGTAGGTGGAGTCTATGACATCTTAGGTAGGTGGAGTCTATGACATCTTAGGTAGGTGGAGTCTATGACATCTTAGGTAGGTGGAGTCTATGACATCTTAGGTAGGTGGAGTATATAACATCTTAGGTAGGTGGAGTATATAACATCTTAGGTAGGTGGAGTATATGACATCTTAGGTAGGTGGAGTCTATGACATCTTAGGTAGGTGGAGTATATGACATCTTAGGTAGGTGGAGTATATGACATCTTAGGTAGGTGGAGTATATAACATCTTAGGTAGGTGGAGTATATGACATCTTAGGTAGGTGGAGTATATGACATCTTAGGTAGGTGGAGTATATGACATCTTAGGTAAGGTGGAGTATATGACATCTTAGTCTGTGTTCTAAATGTCACGTGTCGGGAATTATCGTACATATAAAATAGTCGGGCTTTCAAATTACAATCTACAACGTGTGAAATATCTAGCAAAAAAACTGTTTAGCTACTTAAAATAAAAATATCTATAAGACACCAGAACTTGTAATTTATAAAAAGGTGACCTGGTGGTCTAGGGGGTAAGGTGTCAGACTTCTGTTCTGGCGGCCGGGGTTCAATCCACGGTCCCGGCACAGATTTATCTGATTACCAAACCCTTCCTTCACCTCTGACAAGACATCTTGTGAATGTGGGGAATGCCAGGCCTCCACCGTGGTTCGGATCCCACGTTAAACTGTAGGTCCTCCATTTCATCTCACAATCACCCTACCATTACACATGAGCGTATAACCCGAACGGGTAGTAAGACGTGGTGCTAATAGTAATAATAATAATAATTTATAAAATAATACATCATCTCTTTTTAATTATATAATACAGAACAGCAAACTAGGAACCAATTGAATTGTCATATCGAATGTCACCCTAATGGTGGCGTACAAACATTAATATATCAGGCTAGCTCTTTATAACGTTAAAAATTGCATGACGTGAATAGAATTCTATTTTGTTTTTAAACATGTGGCGGGGTGGTATGACCTCAAGTTGGCCCAGTTTCCCAGCACAAAATGTTCCATGTTCGGGCACTATCGACCCAACACAAAACCATTAGTTTCCAAAATGTGTCGAGCCAGCTCGAGTTACGTCGCAATACGCTCTGGTTGTTATAGTGTCGAGTGTTACCGCACCGACCTTGAATATTAGCCTAGCAGGCAGGAGAACATGGCGACTGTTATCAGGACAAACAACTACACTCACCCCCCTCCCCCCGCTGTAATTATGTTGGCAACGTCACGCCGAGCCGAGCGCGTGGAGAGCGGTGCTGAACCACTTCCGGTGCCAATAGGCCTACTATAGCTACTTAACATCACACACGACGTAGCCAGGGGGTCTTCACTTTCGTTTCAATACTCGAGCATGTGTGGAGATTAACACCTAGGCATGTGTGGAATGGAGACAGTCATATGTGGGATACAGAGTCGTGCGTGTATTGGAGACAGTCATATGTGGGATACAGAGTCGTGCGTGTATTGGAGACAGTCATATGTGGGATACAGTCTCACGTGTGTATTGGAGACAGTCATATGTGGGATACAGTCTCACGTGTGTATATGGAGACAGTCATATGTGGGACACAGTCTCACGTGTGGATTGGAAACAATCATATGTGGGATACAGTCTCACGTGTGGATTGGAGACAGTCATATGTGGGATACAGAGTCGTGTGTGGATTGTAGACAGTCATATGTGGGATACAGAGTCATGTGTGGAGATTAAACACCCGGGAATGTGTTAGAGATAGTCATATGTGGAGATTAACAATCTCTCAGTAAATTTTCAATCCAAACTTTTACTCTAGCAATTTAATATATAAAGGGGGTGTATTAACAAATCTAATCTGCAGTAGACCCGACGTTGGTGGCAGATTCAACCGCCAAGCGCTTTAGTCGATACGTGAATGTCAGAAGAGAAGTGGTAATCTCAGTTATTTCTTTATTATCACTCACTCGATGTTTCCGGTGTAAGTTTCCTTGGGCGAAATTAAGAATTGACAGTAACTTTAAAACTTGGGCTAGATCGATTGCTTTGTTCTACAGGGTGGTCCACGGAAAAGTATCCCGCCTCCTATATCCAGCAGGTGCCTCACTCTGGATTGGAGGAGGTCAATTCCCTTCCACGGTCTAGGGGTAAGGTGTCAGACTTCTATGCTGGCGGCCGGGGTTCAATCCTCGGTCCCGGCACAGATTTATCTGATCACCAAACCCTTCCTTCACCTCTGACAAGACATCTTGTGAATGTGGGGAATGCCAGGCCTCCACCGTGGTTCGGATCCCACGTTAAACTGTAGGTCCTCCATTTCATCTCACAATCACCCTACCATTACACATTAGCGTAAGTGCGTACAACCCGAATGGGTAGTAAGACGCAGTGCTAATAGTAATAGTATAAGCTACACCACAGTAGAACCAAGCAAGGTAGCAGTCTTACCTTGACAGATTACACCATGGCCCTATCTTATAAGCTACACCATAGTGTAATAGATGAAGGTAAGACTGCTTGCTACCTCAAGGTTAACCGAACGTAAAGTCTTAGTATAAGGAGAGCAGTAAGTACAGGCCACCCAGAAAATTATAGTTTCAGGCCACTTTTAATTGAACAGGACTGTATAATCTTACCGCCATATTTGTCTACTGAGCTAAGGGTTCACGAGTTCGATCCCTGGCATGGCCGAAAAAACATTTATTGTTGATTAAATGAGAGTTTTCTCCTCTTACACAGTGATGAATTAACGTCCGGGGGGCTAGCTGTTGTGTATATTCTAGATTTAAATTAGTTTATAACACGCTATTTGCTGTTGGAGAGCGTGATAGTCAAAGGGAGGGGGAGGGGGGGGACGTGTGTGACATTACCGACTAGCGAATAAGTTCTCTACCACATGTGAGCGAAAGTATGTAATTACTTGACGTACATATAATCAACTGCTGATTAAAGTTTAATGATGATAACCCTGGCGTTAATTGGATGGATCGTCGTTGAGGATGTTAAATCCTCCGTCAAACTTAACCTGATGAAACTCTTTCTAATTGAGCGCGTCAGATCCGTTCACACATTCCGTGCGGAAAAACCGGTCGCGATTTATCGAGGAACGGGGAACAGATGATGGCGAGAGAGACTAAGGTTGGCTGTGATTGGCCCGCGCCGGGACGGAACTAAGGTCCCCCGGCAGGGATCGCCAACCCGTCCGACTCACGGCGATTTACAGTCAAGCTCGAGTTTTTTGAGCTCAACTATATATCAAGAACTTTCAAATAATGTTTGAGTCTGACATTAAAATAAACTTGATCGGTCATAGTCTGTAATGTTACAAACGTTTTATGATGATTATTATTATTATTACTATCACCACGTCTTACTACCCGTTCGGGTTACACGCACTTACGCTAATGTGTAATGGTAGGGTGATTGCGAGATGAAATGGAGGACCTACAGTTTAACGTGGGATCCGAACCACGGTGGGAGGCCTGGCATTCCTCACATTCACAAGATGTCTTGTCAGAGGTTAAGGAAGGGTTTGGTAATCAGATAAATCTGTGCCGGGACCGAGGATTGAACCCCGGCCGGCAGCACAGAAGTCTGAGCACCTTACCCCTAGACCACCAGGTCATATAAACGTTATAAATGGAAATGTAGACAAGCTTTGGTGGCCACATGGTCTAAGACGCTACTCACGCAGTAGATTAAACTACCAATGACTGGGAGATCAAGGTTCAAATCTCGTTCGGGTGTATTGAGGGTGGTTTTCCACTCCCCTTTCACGCAAATGCGTGCACACTTCTTATAAATATAACCTTCCTAATGCCTAAAACCATCACGGTAATTAGTACATAAGCGTATAACCCGAACTGGTAGTGAGATGCACTGTTAAAAAATAAATAAATATATTTAAGATAAGCAGTAGCCCCACGGCTTCTTTGGTGCTGACTGACAGCTTTGAAAAGTTACCAGACCAAATTATGTATCCCTACGATGAAACATATGATCTGTAAAAACATGTGTTTAGCAGCTGTCACTTCTGTTAGTCAATATTTAGGTATACCTAAATGTTGACTGTCAGTCAGCACCAAAGAAGCCACAGGGCTACTGTATATTGTATAAATGTTGTGTGATGTCAGGACCTTTGGTGAGTTTACAAGTAGATCCTGACCTCTAAAGGTCGTCGACCCCTGGTCTCCAGTTAACTTTACTACGGCTTCAGTCCAATCTTCTTTGGATCGGGCCTTTTAGAAAACAACAACATATTATCTTTGCAGTCAAAGTTGATAACATTTTGCTCCATTCCTAGTTATATTGTATAGGTATCGATAATATCCATCAGAAGTAACGGAGGAATATCACACGACCCGACGTGAAAGTAGATCCGTTCACCCTCTATTTCCACAGACCATACATTCCCTTGGATTGTCGAGAATGTCCAAAGAACACAGCTGCGAAAGAAACGAAAGAGACGCAACTTCCTGATTCGAACATGGCTCTTAGCTCATTAAATCGTAGCTCTACATTACCTTTAAAGGGTTTGTTTTTCACCCCTTCGTGCCAACGATCGCCAGAACGCCCCCTGCACGCTTTATGGCGCCAAACAGGCGAGAGGGGGGTTATTACAATATCAGGAAGAGCTCGTAGGCAGAAACACGTCTGCCTAATCAGAAGTGAACCAGTTTTTTCTCCCTCGTCATATTTTACAGTTTTCTAATATCACTGATGAGAACAGGGGGGTAGTTTCCATTTGACTGGTAAACATTACACCCTCTGGAGGGTTACACTTAGTGCAGGCTCTAATGGACAGTTACCCTCACCTTCTGACACACTGGTTCCCCCGTTAGAGCTGTCCTTTTTTATGGCCAGAGGAGTTGACATTTTAAAAATAAAAAGGTGACCTGGTGGTCTAGGTGGTAAGGTGTCAGTCAGACTTCTGTGCTGGCGGCCGGGGTTCAATCCTCGGTCCCGGCACAGATTTATCTGATTACCAAACCCTTC
>CABFVX010009621.1:6184-17577 GCA_902151425.1 Timema shepardi
CTTTGTCAGGGGTGTAAAAAAAAAAGAAATAAAAAGTAAAAAAAGGAAACAATAAAATTGTGAGAAAGGGTACAAAAAATTAAAAGATAAAAAATTGGGGGGGGGGGGGGATTAGTTGAAATAAGTGAGAATCATTTGTTGCTAGATATTATGATGTAAATATTTTAGCAAATTACTTTATTAAAACATTTTATTCAACAACAACAAAAATTCAAAGCATTAGTTTGGCTTAGGAAGAATGGTCACCTTATGGTGGTAGAGACATCACGGATAGTGTAGCGGACTTAAACACGGAAGTCCCATGCCCGATCATGACCGGGTGCAATGCGGGGTGGCTATTATTCCATCTTCCCGACAAAATAATGGTGAATCGCTAATTTAAAATACCCCCTTTCGCCTCGAGGTTAGATAGAACCAATAAGTATGTGACAGTGCTAGCGCTAGAGTAAGGGGGATAGAGAGAGACTAATGAATCTTGTTCAAGTCTTTTCAACTGGGCGAGGGTAAGATGGCGGCCAGCCAGGGCCCGTCTTGTATCGACCGAGTGAGCGGCTACGTCTCTTTTTCTTTCCTTCAGTGGGTCGAACAGGAGCTCGACATAAATACTACCGGGGAATTAACTGCAACGCGCGCGTCTCGGCTGGCTGTCCGCACACTTAAACTAGCCAACATAGGGGAACAGGATGAAAGAGGGTTAAGTGTGTGAGAGGAGAGAAACAAATTCGTGTCTATAAGAATTTATTCGGTGACCTGGTTGTCTAAGGTTAAAGGTGTCGGACTTCTGTGCTGGGGTCCGGGGTTCACCTCTGACAAGACGTGTATTAATCACAACTTGTGAATGTGTGGAATGCCAGGACTCCACCGTGGTTCGGATTCCACGTTAAAATGTAGGTCCTCCATTTCATCTCGCAACCACCCTACCATTACACATCAGCGTAAGTGCGTACAACCCAAATGGGTAGTAAGACGCGGTGCTAATAATAATATTATTATTATTATTCAGTAAAATGTCGTTCATAATAATTAGTGATCACTGATCAACGTTCTTCAGGTGTCTTAAGAATGGTGTAAACAGCTTTGATCAATCATCTTTGCAAACTGACTATCGCGGGAACTGACCGCGGTAACCAGCTTCGTAGTATATAGTGAGTAGTGTGGTCAGAGGTCCTGGCTGCTGAGACAAAGGGTTGATTCCTGGCTGCCACCTGGCAATTTTTCTCTAAAGGGGAATAATTCCCATGGTCACCAGGGTATAGTTAATTAGGCTCGAGTTAGGCTAAGATTTTTATTGGCTTCACCCCGTCATATTTACTATCATTATCCCCTTATCTCAACGGGACATGGAAAGGATGTAAGGTTAGTAAGTTCGGGCGTTCCCTGGGTAACGGTATATTAGTACTGGATAATCTTTTCACTACTAGGCTACATAGTGATGTAGCCCAGACACGCCAATAATAAAATTAATAATAATAGTATTACCGACCACGATCCCCATTTACAGGCTAACGTAAGTGTTGTCAACAAACTTCAATGGCAGACTATCGTAAGTATTATCAATAAACTTCAATGGCAGACTACCTTAAGTATTGTAAACAAACTTCAATGGCAGAATACCTTAAGTAGTGTCAACAAACTTCAATGGCAGAATATCGTGGTTCATGGTTCAGAAATGTTTGGGAACCATTGCTCTGGATTATCAGAACGATAAGTCTGGGCAGCCCTGTAGTAAACATTATGAACTTGAATAATTTGCGCATGCTTTGATCAACCACCGTTTTATTTATATAAATGGTGCCTTTTAAAATAAATGCAAGCTGTGGCTTGTCAAACAAATATGTGTGCAGTTATCCCACGAGCTAGAAAATATATTAATTAAAAAGAAGTGTATACAATCGTGTCAACAGACATATTTCATTAAAGGCCATCAGACATCAACATAAGTGGAAACTGGAAAACAATTGATGATTAAAGCCAATACAAGTGGTCGCAGCGTAACGTGGATTTTGAATAGCTCATTTCATTAAGAGAAAAATGAATTCAGTATTTCTTGTACATGTTCTCATTGTTCAATTTGTTTTCAGTTTTCAATAATGATCATTAAAAATGAAGAAAAGTACAACTCCCTTTCAATATTTGATTAAAGCTGTAAATGATGATTCAGTCTAATGAAATGAGTGTTCTGACGTTAATTTTCAATTAATTTTTAATGAATAGATGAAAATGACACGTGAGAACTGGCCTTCACTAACCTTTAAATTTGTACACAAAACTAATTTCAATTGTACATGTTAGGTCAACCACCCTGCGGTGTTTATGATTTAGACTATATTTTATAACCAAATAAAACCTGTCAGGTAAACCGTAAACGTACCCTACTACGCATTCAGCTCGCAAAAAAATAAATATTTATAGGAATACTCACACTAAAAATATATATATAATTAACTTTAATAAATAAATTGTTTATAAAACTTAGGCAATTTAAAAACCAATTTAAGACTTACACCTCCACTGGTAGTGCCCAATAAAAAAATTTGCGTTGATAAAAGCTGTCTAGACGGAGCCGTATTACCTTTGATACAATAAAACTCGAATGGGAGCGAACGGACCCCCCACTGTAAGTTTTTACTGCCAGTAAAAGTAAGACCAGCATTGTTGGACGCAAGGAGTACTGGGGATGTTTTTTCCTAAATGAGCTCTCATTCTTCCTCAATGCAAACGGGAGTAAATTTACTCTCGAAATCTACCTTATCCAGCCCTACCCATTTAGTGTAGTTTTTTTTAGCACCACGTCTTGCTACTCATTCGGGTTATATGCTTATGTACTAATTACGCTAATGGGCTAGAGATGCTAAAGTTTGACTTTATAAAAAAAATGTAACCACATTTGTGTGGAAAGAATGGAAAGTCGTTTCGGGAAAACCACCCTGTCTACGCCCAAACGGGATAGAACCACAATCTCCCCGTAATCGCCAGTCTAGTCTATTTTGACAGTAGAGCCTTAGACCACGGGGCCACCGAAGCTGGTTTGATGTTTTCAAATGTGAATGACCTAGAAGAGTATTAAGAAGCAGAGATATTAAAACAAGGAGCTTTTCTTGTTTACCTATATCAAGAGTCGAATAATCTCAAACTAATCTTTTAAATCAAGAGTCCCGGGGTCGATTTCAATTCAAGAGGGGGAGCGAGGGGTACTTTTCTTTGGAGAAATTCGGGTTTTCCTTTTCACAGTTGTGAATTAACGGCTGCGGACTGGATGTCTGTTGTATGTTGACAATATAACTGCTTAGAAAATTTACGTTAAATAATAAATATTCAAAACCAAATCAATGAAGCGCCTTTTTTTTAAGGCCGATGGTAATTTGTTTGTAGGCCTACGGGCATTTTTGTTAGCACCCCATCTTACTACCTGTTCGGGTTATACATTTATGTACTAATTATGCTAATGGTTTTAAGGATTGGAGAGGTTGTATTTGGAGGAAGTGTGCTCAAACTTGCGTGGGAGGAGAGTGGTAAACCATTTTGTAAAAAAAACTCTCTGTACACTCGATTAAATCCGAACCTTAATTTCCCCGTGGTTGGCATTCTAGTCTACTGCATGAGTAGCGCCTTAGACCATACAGCTGCCGAAGCGTGTATGCAGGTATCAATTTCAAAAATACATTTTTAGTTTGACACCTCTCATCGATAAAGCTTCTGTCTCATTAGTTTTGTATCTCGAGTTTGAATTACGTTACAGTCGAAGAATTTGTGAAATCAGGGATCTTCCCCTTTCTCAATTATATTTTGAAAGATTAGATACTGTTTTTGCTTTTTAAGAGTTAAGTTAGTTTGTAAATCGCATTATAATATAGGTTTGTTGATAGTGTGTGTGTGTGCGCGCGCTTTGGGAGAAAATGTGTTTTACTTGGTATGCAGCTCGTGACGCAATTTTCACATCCAAGAGAGTTAATTATTTTGTATTTAACTATATAGCTATTATCATTATTTTTGTGCGTAATGGGCAAACTTGTCAAATCAAGAATACAATGTGTTGAAACTATGAGAAATATTTTTTTTTTAATCTCGACCTATATATTTCAAACTCAAAAGTTTTCATGCTGATCAACATTTTAATTTGCTATTGAAAGATTAAATCGACTCACTAGTTGACACTTAGTTTATCTCCAAAATATTTACGAATAGGCAATCAGGACAGCCCCGTAAACAAATATTGAATATTTTTCTTAGAACAAAATGAAATCGAACCTGGACTAGTGGTTGATCACTGTTAGCAACTTAAGACTCAAAGACTGGCTTAAATACAAAGTAAATAACAAACATAGGTCTACTTATTAAAATAAATAACTATATAAATTTCGTTTACATTTGTGGATATAAATAAATAAACTGTCGGCGTATTTTGGATGGTGGGTTAAGCAATTTGCGCCCTTCACCCTCATAGTCGCATATTAAACACGACGTATTTTGAAAGTCGTTATCCACACCCGTATGTTGGTCATAAATCATAAGGTTGAAAGCGTCAAGCACGCGAGACAGTTGTCAGTCACTAGTCAAGGTTCGAATCTTGGCCGGGCGTTATGGCTTCATGCGACTGATTACTATAGTTTTCTCTTCCTCCCCCCTCACTTCCCCCCAACAGAATTTCATATCTCTATCCTATAGATTACTATGATAGCCATGGTGTCAAACGTAATAATTTTTTTAAACGCGTTCACGATCAAAAAATACTGGAATGGACAAGTTATTTCTAGAGACCAATTTTTTTTTTGCCATTTTTGCTATTTACAGTGCACATTCCAGAACTAACCATTTTAACAGGGCACTACAAACTTACAAGCTTATTAAGCCTTATAGAAGCTCAGCCTTGGCTCTAGGAATAATAAGTGTTTTAAGTGTGAATTAGTTCAAAATCACATAATTATTTCAAACACTGCATGGGGCCAGACCAATCCCTTAGAAATGAAATCGAAAGATTCGATTAGTATGAGTGCGGAAAAAGAAAAGAAAACTATACTAATATAAGTTCGCTAATCAATTATAATATAAAATACTAGTTTAAATCTGATTACGTCAGGTTATAAATAAACAAAACTAGTTTTACTGTGCGAGCAGAGTTTTTGTAAAGGTTATTTTTTTAACTTATATATTTTAAATGTTTATAAGCCGACTTATATGGATGAAAAGTAAATTTGAAAGTGAACGTATACTCTTCATTTGTGCAAACATGCAATAAAGGTCGAAAGAGTTAATTGGATGAAACACAATGAATAGTAAACTATAAATTGTTACGTTGCTAATCTAGTAATTTATTAATACTTTTTATCATGCTTGTACACACAAAAAAAAAGTAAATAAATGTTATTATAAAATAGTGACCTTGACAAGGTCACTGAACTTGACCCAGATCTTTCCGATAGTGACCTTCAAAAAAAGAAAGCTTCCGCAGTGTTGCCAACACTACCGTAGAGTCGCGCTACAGACTGTGAATCCGGCTAAAATTAAAACAAGCCTCACAATCTGGCGAGTTTGGGTTCTTCTACATATGTTGGCAGTCCGAGCGATGGTTCGCGCACTTGATTGTGTCCGCCCGAACGAGTTTTTTAAGGCCCAACCTTCAAACGTGGCACACGCGTTCCACAATATTCAGCGACTTGTTAAAACATTTGTTTTAGTTTGTATACTCCATTCACGGTAGGAATCTCTCTCTGAAAGGTCTATTTTCCTACCAATATCCCACTATATAATAGATTTCTGGTAGGGAAAAGGGCCTTACCGATGAGGGAGGAGGAGAATGCTTGGCAGTTCAAGGCATCTGCCTCTACTCTTCCATCCTCCCTAAAAAGTTTTTTTTTAATTCTTCTCAGATACTTAGGTTAGTAAATAAAAAAATGTTTAATATAATACAGACCCTAAAGCTTCAATTATTATACATTTTTTGTAACTAAGTTGTGTCAGAATAAATGTAATGTTAAAATAAAATCCACGCCATCTCCAATTGAAAGATATCCTACACGAGCCTTAATCGGCAGAAATTCCCCTTTAAAAAAATGGCTAAATGATTAATACTTTCTAGTACTACCAAGAGGAAAAGTTTAAAGAGAAAATTACTTTGAGGAACATAATTACTTTTCTGAAAAGGCTATGTAAAAACCACAATGTGGTGAAAAAAAGAAGAACAGTGCGATCTCTTCAGACAGTGATAAAAGCTAGGGATGTGGTAATGAAAGAAAAGTATCGACCACACCACGTCTCACTACCTGTTCACGTCAGGCGCATATAATTATGATCTCTAAATGGGGGTATGGATGAGGAAGAAAGCATTTGAGAGGTATTCTACCCGTATTTGCGTGGAAGGAGAGTGGGAAACCATTTATGAAAAACCACTCTTGGTAAGTCCTACTAGGATTTACTCGATATTCCCATCATTCTAACACGAGTGACGCCTTAGACCATTCGGCCACTGATGCGGGTTAAATTGTATTAGAATATGTTTATAGTATTTTAATGTACGAAAATAGTGATTTTTTTCGCTATGCTATTATAATGTTTGTACTTGTGTGATTGTATTTATTCGAGGTATTTAACATGTATTTTTTGAACCGACAGATTACAACAGCACACAAGAACTTCTACGAGCAAACACAAACGGGCCCACCCATTTTGGCGGTAAAGGTATTTCCACAAACCTTCCAGCGTTCTTTTGCAGGCCACAATCGACATGGGACCAGCGGCTTTACTTCTCCTCCGAAGGAAGTTGTGCTTCAAACTGTGTCTGACGATACCAGGAATTAAATACTCCTATGAGTAGAAGTAGGCGGCCTCGTAGTGTAGTGTTCAAAGTCCCTGGCTGCTGACCTAAAAGTCTCAGGTCCGATTCCCGGCTGATTTTTCTTGAAAGAGGAATAATTTCCATGGTCACCAGGATTTGGTTAGTTGGGCTTAAGTTAGGTTAAGATCTTTATTGGCTTCACCCCGTCAAGTTCACTATCATCATCCGTTCATCTATTCGGGCCATGGAAAGGATGTACGATTAGTACATTCGGGAGTTCCCTGGGTACATTAGTACCGGTTAAGCTTCCACCGAACTGAGATACCAATTGATGTGGCCCAAACACGCCATTATTATGAGTAAATGTATCAAAATGAATGTATCAAGTAGAAAATAGCTGGTATCGAAATTAAAATATCAATATTAGTAATATATACTTTTTTTTTTTCCTTAACTCTAATCAAACTTCAGCTTCTCGGGTCAGAGTTCAATTCCTGCCAGTAATTAGATAATACTTGCACTAAAGTGACGAAATATGTGCCTTGGTGGAGGAATCATCCTAGTTAACTTATAACGACTGCTGATAAAATTGTTTTTCTTCAAGACATCTGCATATTAATTATAACAAGAAAAGGAAAGTTCTAAAGAAAAGCGGCTGCACGGGCAAATAAAATAATATTTCTCAACTTCTTGGGTGAACATTAATTACTCGCGGGGCGGGAATAGCTTTACAGCGCTACGAGAAATGGCCTTAGTAATTTTATTTTAGAGATAACAAGATTAAGTTTAAAAGGACAATAGCCTTAAAGTCATTCAAGATAAATTTGTAATATTTTTAATTTTCTAGTGGGAAATAATTGGTTGGCATAATTATTATGTGCTATAAAGTAAACATTAGTGAAGGACAATAACATTTTTGTTTTCATAATAACAGCTTTTGATTTAATTTGTCGGGGTTTAACGGACCATTTCAACGTCAACGAGCCATTTTCAATAATTTGACATAGCTTATGTTATCCATAATGAAATAAGGAAAAATGACTGTTAATAAGAGTTTGAAATTGTATTACCCATTAAAATAATACTTTAAAAAAATCTAAAATTAATGATTAAGTTCAAGAAACTACCGAGAAAGGCGTTCCATTAGATAATCTCTTAAATATGTTTATTATACTAAAGGTTGGGGTGATTATATTTTAACATAGTTCATAAACAATATTATGTTGTAGTGAAGTGCATTGCCACTTAATAACTTTAGTTTTATATTATTTTATTATTACTTCAATCCTAAAATGAAGTCCTATTGCAAAAGTATCGGTTCAATTTGTAACATAAACTATCTGCGTCTAACAAAGCAGTAATGGAAAACTCTATATGATAGTGCACATGAGGCTTTCTGTTTTAATAGAGCAGTGTCAACGTTAATTATTCACGTCCACGAGAAGTATTGCAGTACGTGGAAGTACACTTAACATTAAACGTATAAAAACCGTGGCGTCCATGTTAATTAGGTAGTCCGTTGTTTCAATTAAAAGCTGTTGCCGTAATTTCCCTTGTATTCCTAAAAAAAAACATCCAACCCTGTACTTGAGAAATAATTTTAAAAACGTACTCTTTCTTAAAATTTACTAGGGTTAAAAATATACTAAACCATGGTTAACTAATAGGTTACTTGTAAAGAATTTACACCACCAGCAACGGTAAGCACGCGGTCTAGTGATCAAGCTCCTATAATCTAGTTACCCGCCTCGATGGCGTAGTTGGCTAACGCGCTAGTCGTGTTGAGCTTGACTGCTTAGGACGGGGAGATCGAGGTTCAAATCTCGGTCAGGTGAACTGGGGGTGGTTTTTCCTAAATGGTTTTCCACTCTCCCTCCACGCAAAAGTGGGTTCACTTCCTCTAATTCAACCTTCCCAATTCCCAATCCATTAGCGTAATTGGTACTTAAAGCGTATAAACCAAACGGGTAGTAAGACGCGGTGCTAAATAATAATAATAAATATTCTATATTATTATTATTATTTAGCACCACGTCTTACTACCCGTTTGGGTTATACGCTTTGCTTTAAGTACTAATTACGCAAATGGATTGGGAATTGGGAAGGTTGAATTAGAGGAAGTGAACCCACTTTTGCGTGGAGGGAGAGTGGAAAACAATTTAGGAAAAAAAAAACAGTTCACCCGACCGAGATTTGAACCTCGATCTGCCCGTCCTCGGCGATCGAGCTCAAGACGACTAGCGCGTTAGCCAACTACACCACCGAGGCGTGTAAATATTTTCTAGTTTGCTGTTGACGAAGAGGTCGTAGTTTTAATAACGGCTAGGTAAACCGAGGATGGTTTTTCATTGTTTTAACATATTTCAGTGTAATAAAATGCGTAAAGCCTGGATGGATATTAAGACGCAGCGAAAAATTAATTTTGCGGGATAAAAGTGTCTTGTTTTAAGAACTAAAAGTCTGTCTAAAATGTCACATTATTTGATGGGGCAAAGATCTGAATTATTTAAACTCCGATTTGTGCAACAACAAAAAATATTAATAGGGTTGGCTTCTTATGCACTTAACTGTACATGCACGTTGAGGGATCGTGATGGGGGGAGGGTGGGAAGACATATTTGAGCTCGCGAGAAGTTTAGGGCAAGGACACAAAACCACACACAGACCAATTCGTACCTAAACCATCTGCCCACCTTGGCAAGAAGGCATAAAGTTCGTTCACGGTAGGAGTTTACCTGGGAAAGGACTTTTTTCCCTACCAGAAATCTATTATATAGTAGGATATTGGTAAGAAAAAAGACCTTTCAGAGGTAAACTCCTACCGTGAATGAAGTATACATACATACTCATGTGGCGGCGGTGACGATGAAACCGGTCTCTATTGCCTATCCCCTCCCAACCCTTTTACATATCCAACATACTTGTCACTGTGGTTCGGCTAGAAACAGATAATATACCGAATATTCTGGAGAAAAAGTCTTCTAGCCCAATTTCCCAACGTGACTACCCCCAAAATACAGTCGGAGGTGCAAACTTGGTGGTCAATTCGTCACTTCTGGCCATTCCAGCATCGATTCATACACTTTCCAAGTTATGAAATTTGCCGAGTTTTCCAGACCAAAAAATAGAAATTTGACAGTATTTTATTTTCAGAGATAATAGTTCGTTATTTTACTTTAAATTCATAATACTAGAGTTATTAAAAACAAATAAGTCTGTGCGATTCGCGAAATTGAATAAATTATAAATAAAACTAATAGTCAACACAGGTTTTTTTATTTTTAGTCTTTTACTTCATGCTTCCAACACCATTGCAAAGTGTCTGAAATTATCTGCGACTTTAAAAAAAATCCTATAAAATTCCCTGACTTTTATGGATTTTCCAAGTACGTATCAAAACTGGGCAAAATATTTAAGAATAGTATTGTTATAGAGTCTGTTTTTCAACGAGTTGGATAATTGGTTGCAGCGCCTTGAAACTTTTTTTTTGTGACTCCATGATACCACCTGTCTGGGGTATTCGCTTTTCGCACAATTTATCTACCACCGACTAGGGATCCGGAGGTTGGTTTTGTATGGATTATACACAGATTTTCGTTAAGTGGAAAATAATTTAGGAAAACAAAACCTTATTACACCCGGCCGTGTTTTAAAACCCGAACTTTCAGTAACCATCAAGCCAGGCCAGAGGTGATTTTTTACGCCTTAATATCGTGCTCGCCGGTAATTGGGTGTCTTAAAATTAACCTTCAGTTCAACTTTCAAAGAAAGTGCCTTTTATAAAAAATACCAACACATTTTTATGCGGCCAAAATTGATGACATTTTACCATTTTATTAGTTTTATTCTATAGGTATTGATAGTATCTATTTTTTAAAGCAACAAATCACATAAAATGACATGAACACGTAAAAGCAGATCTAATAGTCTTTTTAGCTTTCAGATAAAACCCTTCCTGTAAAAATTGGACTGTGGTCATTGATTTGAAAGTATGTGCCATTATTTATTATGGGGGTGACAAATTAAACACGCAAGGAAGGTTGTGTAATCGAGATGGCAGCTAAGAGAATCAACACACATACAGTAGCCCCACGGCTTCTTTGGTGCTGACTGATAGCTCACAGCTGACTTATGACAATCAACATTTAGGTATACACCTAAATTTTGATCGTCATAAGTTACAGCTGCTAAACACATGTTATTGCAGATCATATGGCTCCGCGTAGGGATACATAATTTGGTCTGGTAACTTTTCAAAGCTCTCAGTCAGCACCAAAGAAGCCATGGGGCTACTGTAATTATGAAGCGACGTGAGAAACTCGAAATCAATTCACATTTTAGTGAAGGAATATTTAAAAGGAAAAAAAAATTAGAAACCCATCTTTCCTATCTTCGGCAAAGCATAAAACGAAAATGACGTCTTTGTCCGCAAGCCCACGGGTAGAAATACTTTCACTTTTCAGTGGGACATCTTACCGTGTGCGACGTTCTTCTCAGAGTAAATTGGTGGCCCAGACTTGACTTCTCAAGGCGAACTTGATAACGACAAATTATATATAAGGAAAATAAAGAATAGGAAACGACCGTTGGTGTGTCTCCCTTTCCTGGGGGGAAGGTGGGG
>CABFVX010009622.1:6912-17576 GCA_902151425.1 Timema shepardi
AGACTCTGCCTTAAACTATGAGTGAAGAATGACCATGGGCACGGGACGAATCCTGGATAGCTCAGTGGTAAGAGCAGTGGCGTACTAAGCCGAAGGTCCCGGGTTCGATTCCCGTGTCCAGGTGTCATTTTTCAATTTTCAGAATATAATACTTGGAGAGCTTTGAAATGTGGTTCTGGGGATGATTTGAGAAGATTATGTGGACAGACAGGGTGACAAATGAAGTAGTCTGAATAAGAGCGGGTGAGAAGAGATTTTTTTTATGTGATTCTTTAGTACAAAGCAAACTGGATCGGACACGTCATTTAGAGCAGTGGTTCCCAAACTTTTTTGTCACTCGAACCCCTTTCACAAACTTCTGCTTTGCACGAACGCCCTGGTAAATATCCATAGCCACGCACTTAATGTTATACCTAATTTTTATGAAATTTAGTTATTAATTGTAATCAAAATGTTTAATACCTTTAAATTAACCTACAATAGCTCCATTAGGTACTTTGAGATACCTTAACAAATATAATGAAATAGTATTGAAACCACTTTAGTAAAATTTTAAATAACTATACATTTGTTTTAAAAATTAAAACTGAAATTAAATCAGCAAAGTACTGTAGTAACATTTCCTTATCTTTACTGTCACAATATTATCACATTTTACATATTTTTAAAGTAATACTGGAAATTGCTGCTTTTGACATAAATTAAATATCCTCCTTCAATCACATAATTCCATGCCGATATAAGTTTCAGAATTGTTTACAATTTTTAACAGCTACTCACTTATTCACGTGACTTTGTGAGACGGATGCACTTGCTTTGGGTGGCACATAACTTTAGAGTCAGGGACCACAGACGATAAATAAAGTATCAAGTCACTTTCAGCATTGATCCTGTTTCTGTATTTATATTTCAAATAGGCATATTGAACCTGACTTAATATGTAAGGCAGGTTGCATAAATACAAAGAATAAAATACAAGGTTTACAATAGTTAATTAAATAGATACAAACGGTAAATATATAGTCCATATAGAGAATGTTCATTAGGTTTCATAAGTCTAAGCAATTAAACATTTCAGGGAATTAATGAAATCCATTTGATGCGTTGTATTGAGTTATATAACAGGCTAGTTACAAGAAGACCTGTTGAAATACACCTTTTGATAGAGCTTTATGAGATAATGATCGCTTCCTCCTCCTAACTGTACTTGGTTATCAGCGTCAAGAAATTCAAGTATATAACAACTAAATCAAGGTAACTTGCTGACAACATGTTGGGGACCGATCAACAAGGGCGCTACCAATTTATTGCAAAGCATACATATGGAAAGACTCAAACTAAATACTCTGGGGTGTATTAAGATTGTGCTCATAGGAACAGTACGCTCGTTAACGCATACAGCTCCAGTCTTCCTAGATATATAAAAAGCTCAGAGACTAAATAACTATATCCCAGAATATTTTAGTCCCTTTAGTTTGGTTAACCTACCGCGTGAACGTCAAGGCCAGAAAAAGGGTGCATAACAACTCCCAAAGGTCAGGGGTTTATAAGCCCCAATTAGGACACCGCTGTCACAATCATGGTTCGCCTTGACAGCGCTCACGATCAAATGATAAAATCAAGGTGTACGTAGCACACCCAGCCACAGCGAGCACGGAGCTTAAGGGACCCGTCCAAAGGGTATAAAATAGAAACAAATAAATGAAATATAGAGGCCAAGCGTGGACATGCCGAGCCAAAGACGTCAAAAGGGGAACACAATAACATTGGGTATTAAGGGCCATCAAGAGGTCCGAAAGATCTAATTAGGTCATTAAAAAATTGAGAATAACACCCAATTACCTAGAGTTGACGTTCCTCCAGTCATAATAGACAAAAAGTAGCCCTATAAGAAAACAATTACTATCAAGCGACTAAGCTTAGTTTACAACAACTAGAACAACATACCGTCTGTCGTTAAGCGCTCTTCAAAACAATGGTTGGACCATCTAATGACACATAATACAAGCAAAATGTATTAATTTATTAGAATTAGTAGTCTAAACAAATCAGCCACCGCTGACCCATGATATAGCTGTAGTCCAAACCATGTAACTGAACCCACAACATATATATGTATGTATGTATATATATATATATAATATTACAACTTATTGGTTCTAAAAGAACCAAACGCGCCACAATCTGAGAATAGGCACACCTGGCCATAAACCTAATCAAAACCTACCATGATTTAAATACATTATTCATATGAAGAAATGACGTTAAGCATTCACTCTGTTAAGCGTTCACTAATACATATCAAGACGTAGACTAGTACATGGCTAGCGAAAACAATTATGCTTAGCACATTAGCTAAATGCAACGAAACAATAATCCCAGCAGGGATTCAGTCTTCTAATCCTGATAAATGGAATGTATGTCCACTCGAAGTACATCAGCTGCGTAGAATATTGACGAGGATATCCATGGAGTATCGGGGCGCTATCTGCAGTGAACTCATGTTGCGGTTCCATCCGACGCCATAGTGCCTTGGCACTCTTTGCTATAAGTCGTATACACGCAGAAAAGTAACCAAATATTAGACCGTCTAGTAGGAAACTATGAATTGTTTTGTTCACATTTTAGCTAGTACAGCGTTATAACATTTACTCTCTGACTCGGACCAAAATAGGAAGGGATAGAAAGGTGTGTTCGACCAATCAAGTCTCAAAGCTAGAGCGCTCAAAGGGGCGGGTGCCAGAAGGAGTATATGCGCATGCGTGAAGTGCAGACCTTTAAGAGGGTCGAAACGAGACATTTATGTTGTGTTTTACCACTCAATTTAAGTTAAATGTGGCTCATTTGAAATTACCCCGGAATGCAGCCACTGCCTCAGCTAGGCCATGGGAAGTACAAACTTGACCATAATACATGACGAGTTGTTGTTTACATGAAGTGAAGGAGGATCACACATAACTGTGTGAGCTAATTTGCATTAGCTCGGCACTACATGAAGAAAAATATTTCTCGTTCAAATACGTGGAAGAAAATGGTAACAAGGCTGTATTAGCTTTATTCTCTAACACTGAGAACTCCTCCTTTAAACCTAACCAGAAACCAATTACTGGAGAAGATTTATACAAAAATCAGTGGAAATTTCAAGGAACTGCTCTTTTTCACTAACGCTTAATGTTGACTATTTCAAAACTGTTGTCTCTTCCAGATGATTGCGAATTCAATTGTTACTATCAAACATGGCTGGTAAATAATTCTCTGAAGGTTTTTCAAGTCCCTTAAAGTGTTCTATGACCATGTTTTTAATATTTTCGTTCAAAGAAAACTGATTTCCTACCATAAACTCGTTAAGGGTATCAAAGCACGCCGTTTGATTGTTAATTAAACACGTTTCCCAAAAGTTATTTTTTATAAACGACTTGATACGGTCTTGCACAGTAAAAACGTTAATATTTGACCCCTGAAGAGAGGTTTAAACTGTTCCTTTTTGAGAAAATGTCTGCCAAATAGGACAAAGCCTGGACCATCATTTGTTCTTGCATGCACTTTTCTTTGTGAAAGGGATTATTGATCAGGAAAACAAAAACTTCGTGTTTAAGTTCAAACAATCTTGTAAGAATTCTACCCCGAGATAACCACCTGACTTCAGTGTGAGACAATAAACAGTTGTAAATGTTTCCCCTTTCCTCACAAAGTGCCGCAAAAATTCGCCATTACAGAAATATTTTGGCAAACCCCTTGGAAGATTTCACGAACCCTCGGTAGGTTCGCGAACCACAGTTTGGGGCCCTTGATTTAGAGGAATCGTCTTCTGCATTACGTCATAGAAGGAAAGGTTGAGGGAAAGAGGAGCTTAGTAAGAAGAAGGATTCAAATATTAGTTGACTTGACTTGAAGGAAAGGAGAAAACCCCGAGAGCTGAATTAGGAGGCAGAGGACAGTGCGCATTGGCGGTTTAAGTTCATTGACAAAAAAAATGGACCTGTCGTAAGACAGAACATTTAATACTAATAGTAGTAATGATGATAATAATAATATTATATTTTAAATTGTAGACTGCATGTTTAATTCATAGTGTTCTTGGAAACAAGGTGCCTAGGAATATAAGTGATCCGAAAAGGGAATAGGCAATTGGGGAGTGGAGGAGGTTACATAATAATTAGTTACATACCCTATATTCATCACAAGACCATGTTAGGATAATCAAGTCTCGTAGATTACAGTGGTAAGGATAAGGAATGCTAATGAAAGATTCTAGAATCTTGTTCGGGATACTGACTGGCAAACCCAATGGGAAGAGACCATGGGAAGACCTAGACGCAGATGTGAAAATAACATCAGAATGGACCTGATAGGGTGTAATGAGGGAGACTTGATAGATCTAGCTCAAGATATAAATAGTGCAAGGAGGTGGACTGAATAGAACTAGCTAAAGATAAGGATAGGTGGCGTGTTTTGTAAGTGCCACAGCGAACTTTTGAATTCTTAACGTCATAAATATAGTAATTAAATATTAAGATTATTCTCAAATTTGTTTAATCAAATATATTAATAGTTTTTTTTAGAAAAAATGTGCCTTATTACCTAATCGTTTTCAACACATTCATATTAAACTGTTGAAGTGATTAAAGTCTAATTTAGGGGAAGTCTATACATATTTATGTGGAGCGAGTGCTAGAAACCATTCAGTAGTCCTTTTGGAATGTTTTAAACATTTTTTAAGTTTTTAATTTAGCACCGCATCTTACTACCCATTCGGATAAAACGCTTAAGTACAAATTACGCTATTGGCTTGGGTATAGGGAAGGTTGAATTTAAAGGAAGTTAACCAGCTTTTTGCTTGGAGGGAGAGTGGAAAAACATTTAGGGGAAAACCACCACCAGTTCACCCGACTGAGAGTCAAACCTGGATCTCCGCGTCCTCGGCAGTCTAGCTCAACACGAAACCGAGGCGGGTGTATAAAATTTTATTCAGAAACATTTTAAAGACTGTTATCTTACTATAAGGTTGATAAAATATTATTTCTACTAAATTCATATGCATTCTTACGTCAATGTTTTATTAATTACTATCCTAGTGTTGCTTCTCTAAGGTGATACTGGTTTGTGAGCGTATTCATTTTATCGTATCTTTAAGTAAACGTAACTTAGCGGCAAAGTCATCCGCTAAGCATCTTAGGAAAGAAAGTATGTTGGCGAGGTAGCAATCAGATAACAGGACCTTACTTTAGGCCTCTGATTTAAGTTTTTTTAATGTGATAAGGCTTGTAATTTTTTTCGCCACGTCCTAACACTCTAACCTCCGGTATAGTCCCATGATGGTAGAAGGAAGGTAGAATTTTAGAATAAATGTACCCCGATTTTCGTGAAGAAAGAGTTGGAGAAAATCACTTAGAAAAACCACCTCGATGCAATCGGACAAGTTTTGAACTTCCAACTTCTTCCTTACCGGAAAACTATATCAGACAATCTTGGTGCTTTAGTCCCTTTACCCACTGATGCACCTGATTAAATATTTAATTCATTAATAAATTCCATATAGATTGTTTCAATATTTTCTGTAAGTATTCTTTTGTTGATATATTTTATATAATCACTTTATTAAAACTGTTTTCTTGGCTTCCTCTAACTGCCATCAACGTCCTTTTATAGGATATATGTCTCGACTAATGAATATTCGAGAAAACCCTAAATAATTTTCATCTTACAGCTTTAAAAATATTTATTATCTATCAGAAATGTAAGTTGCATAAAACATGGTTCGACGTATGAGCCCATGAAAGTTGACTCTAAGGTGATTAGGTACGCGTTACCAGACGTCTAGGAATACTGTGTTGTTTAAAAAAGGGGTATGTTATTTCAAAATAAGGTTCCAGACATAATGAGGAAGTAGGATTAACATATCACATTAGGATTACAGGGAGAAATGTATAAAATGGTCCCCTTATAAACCTCAACTTTTAATTTTTAATAAACAAAATTTAATATTAAAAAGTTAAGTTAGATCATTTTCAACGACACTTTACACAAAATGTTATACTTATAGATCAAAGTAAATAGCAATAATCATAGATATATTTCAAATAAAGTGACGTTTAGAGTAAGCCATAAAAAGACGTTTATAAAATATTTTGAGTCTGAGTGTTGTTGTTTTTTTTATTCTTTAGGACTGACATTCCCATAAGAAATACAGCAGCGTGTGGATACTTCTCTTCAAGTAGGCGGAGACCTTATTTACTGTGTAAGCCTTTAAGCTCAGTAACAAGTTTGTATAATCTCCGGTTAAAACTTTGTTATTATATGTGTTGGTGTGCTCGTCGATATAATTACTGGAGAAATTTAACACTTTGACTCGAACTTAAACTTAATTCAGGCTCTGTTATTCAGGAGCCTGTTAATAAAGATTTGTTATTGGAACTCTTGTCTATATTCTATATACGTGGTAGTGTTATTTTAATTTTAAGTTACCCGCCTCGGTGGCGTAGTTGGCTAACGCGCTTGTCGTGTTGAGCTTGACTGCTGAGGACGGGGAGATCGAGGTTCGAATCTCGATCGGGTGAACTGGGGTGGTTTTTCCTAAATGGTTTTCCACTCTCCCTCCACGCAAATGTGGGTCCACTTCCTCTAATTAAACCTTCTCAATTCATAATCCATTAGAGTAATTAGTATTTAAAGCGTATAACCCGAACGGGTAGTAAGACGCGGTGCTAAATATATAATAATTTTAAGTTCAATTTATTCTCTCGTTATGATTTAGTTGATTTAGAAATTACATATTAGAAGTGACCAAATTAAAATCCCTTTTAATATAATATTGTTATTAATTAAAATATAAATGAAAATCAGAGATTATAAAAAAAAAATTAGGCCTATATATATAAAAATAACATGTTTTACTATTGCCAAGTAGAGAACGTTTTCTTTTCATATTAATATTATAATTTTCAAACGTATACCGTTTAAGAAACTATAGTTTTCTAAATGCGTATCAACTTCAAAACCTGGAAAATTACAAATTTTTTTTCAAATTTATAATAATTTTGTTTTGAGTAGGTTTTTTTTATTCACTCCTCTTTTTACCTCTATATTTATCTTGATGTATTCCTTTGCATCTTTTTCGTGAATATAAATATGAGTTCCTTGACTCATCACTTTTAGTGGATACATATTCCGAGAACAGCTGAATCATCATCGTGAAAATATGTGTTCCACATGTGTGCGCTTGGCCAAAGTTCAACATATGAATGTTAGTTCTATCAGGATGAATTACTGTTCGTGTGTGTGTGTTGAAAGTGTTTATGTGTGTAGAAAGGAAGTAGAGAAACAAATGTGATGACAAATTCACGAATAAATCAAATGATAATAAAAATTCTTCGTAGTCGATGTAAATGTAATATTGTAATGTTTATGCAAATGAGAACATTCCATGAAACAAAGAATTCTGATTAAATTAGATTTAAACATATTTACATTTGAAACTTATCACCTATCCTGGCCATACATGTTAAACAATCCAAATAAAATTGAGGAAGGTAGAATTCAGAGTAAATGTACCATCATCTGCATGAAGAAAAGGTGAATAACTATTTAAGCTTAAAAAAAAAGCCTTCGTTCGTCCAGCAGGATTCGAATCGCAACCTCCTCATTCTTGTTAGCCTGGACTAGATAAGAGTGACATCAATCCCACGTGACCTCTGGTGTGAATATTAAGATACAAATTTTAATCAATGCACCTTCCTTGTGTAGTTAATAATTAAATGTATAAAGAAGATGTCAGGATGACTTTACTTATCGTATTGATTAATTAAGAAACAAATAAAACCTTTGTTATTGTAGTATCACACATTTTTTTTATAAATTAATAACTTAAAATTTAAGCTTAGAACTATGTTGTAAACTTTTTTTAAATGTAGCAAATTAAAATAGATAATCTTTAATTTCATACTGAGATTAACTACTTAATCAAAAGGACTTTTTTCAAATATAAAATTTAAAATGAGTCTTTTTTACTGCTATAAGTTAATTTCATTAATAAATATATCCTAAATTAATTATGTATATAAAAATTTGTATAAAAATATAAATATTGTAATTTGATATGTCCCATCGCTTGAACACTTTGCACTGGTGGTCAAGTGGCCTAGGGTGATATACTTGAAATAGATTGGACTTCCTGTACAAAGGAGGTCCAGATTTTGTTTTTGGGCGGGAGCAATGACGGTAATTTTTCGCATGTAGTTTATCACTATAGATTTATCATCTCTCCTCCATGTTAATTATGGTGCATTTTGTCTAAAAATAACTTATATACCTTAGCCTAACGGTATATAATACTTGTATTATTAAAACTGGCGAATAGAATTAAAATATGTTCTTTATGTTGAAAAATGACACCTGGACAGAGGAATCGAACTCATAAGCTTTTGCTTTGTACGCTTAAGCTTTACCCACTGAGCTATCCAGGAGTCGTTCAAAGCCTCATATTTTAAGGCAGTGTCTGTCAGATAGCATAGCCACCTTCGACTCTGTAGAGCTGTATGCTGCTCAGAGCACAATTATAGCTGTGCAATTGCGCATATCATGATGCATTGAATAGCAAAACTACTTATTTCGTCAAAATTAAAACACTAACCTCAAATAATCACGAATTAAAACAATCTAAATTAACCCGAGAAGAGCAGGGATAGTTATTCAACTTCTTTGACAGTGATGTTTAGCGGGACTACACAGCCCCTGCAAACTCGTCAATTTTATTTTCCCCTCGTTCTAATGCCCATTTTAAATTACAAGTAAACATTAACTAAGCTTATGGAATAGGGATAAGTAAGGTACAGCTTGGAGTAAACTCAATCACATCTACTTGAAGGGAAAGTTGGAAACCATCTAAGAGATTAAAAAAACACTTTAAATACGCCCACCCGGGACTCAATCCCTGATCTTCCTGTCACCTGCAATCTGGTCTAACACGAGGCTGTGCGAACACTGATGTGGGTTTCCTTATTCTTATCTCAATCTAATACGTCTATCTAATAATTGTTCTGATTTGGTTCCCCACAAAGTCGGATAAATTTATATTTGGGAGGAATTCGAGATTCTCCTTTCAAAGTGATCAGTTGACAGTTGAGGGTCTGAGAGCTGTTACTGTTTTTGATTTAAATTAATATTTTAATCTTTTCTTAATATAATCACTTGGTTCACAAAGTACACTATAATATTTTTTTCTCTTCTGGGATACATAATTCGTAGCCAATACTAATGAACCGTTGCCTAGGGGACGCCCGAATGTACTAGTCGTACCAACCTACCACGGAGGATCTTTCCATGTCCCGATGAGACGAGTTGCAGGTGATAGTAAGTTTGAGGTTGATAGTGAGTATGAGGGTGATAGTGAGTATGAAGGTGATAGTGAGTATGAGGGTGATAGTGAGTATGAGGGTGATAGTGAGTAATGAGGGTGATTGTGAGTATGAGGGTGATAGTGAATATGAGGGTGATTGTGAGTATAAGGGTGTTAGTGAGTATGAGAGTGATAGTGAGTATGAGGGTGGTAGAGAGTATGAAGGTGATAGTGAGTATGAGAGTGATAGTGAGTATGAGGGTGATAGTAAGTATGAGGGTAATTGTGAGTATGAAGGTGATTGTGAGTATGAGGGTGATAGAGAATATGAAGGTGATAGTGAGTATGAGGGTGATAGTGAGTATGAGGGTGATAGTAAGTATGAGGGTGATTGTGAGTATAAGGGTGTTAGTGAGTATGAGATTGATTGTGAGTATAAGGGTGTTAGTGAGTATGAAGGTGATAGTGAGTATGAGGGTGGTAGAGAGTATAAAGGTGATAGTGAGTATGAGGGTGATAGTGAGTATGAGAGTGATAGTAAGTTTGAGGTTGGTAGTGCGTATGAGGGTGATAGTGAGTATGAGGGTGATAGTGAGTATGAGGGTGATAGTAAGTATGAGAGTGATAGTGAGTATGAGGGTGATAAGTGAGTATGAGAATGATAGTGAGTATGAGAGTGATAGTGAGTATGAGAGTGATAGTGAGTATGAGGGTGGTAGAGAGTATGAGAGTGATAGTGATTATGAGGGTGATAGAGAGTATGAAGGTGATAGTGAGTATGAGGGTGATAGTGAGTATGAGGGTGATAAAGAGTATGAAGGTGATAGTGAGTATGAGGGTGATAGTGAGTATGAGAGTGATAGTGAGTATGAGAGTGATCGTGAGTATGAGAGTGATCGTGAGTATGAGGGTGATAGTGCGTATGAGGGTGATAGTGAGTATGAGAGTGATAGGAGTATGAGAGTGATAGTGAGTATGAGAGTGATAGTGAGTATGAGAGTGATAAAGAGTATGAGGGTGATAGTGAGTATGAGAGTGATAGTGAGTATGAGAGTGATAGTGAGAATGAGAGTGATCATGAGTATGAGGGTGATAGTGAGTATGAGGGTGATAGTGAGTATGAGGGTGATAGAGAGTATGAAGGTGATAGTGAGTATGAGAGTGATAGTGAGTATGAGAATGAGAGTGAGTATGAGAGTGATAGGAATATGAGAGTGATAGTGAGTATGAGAGTGATAGTGAGAATGAGAGTGATAGTGAGTATGAGGGTGATAGCGAGTATGAGGGTGATAGTGAGTATGAGGGTGATAGTGAGTATGAGGGTGATAGT
>CABFVX010009623.1:0-17573 GCA_902151425.1 Timema shepardi
TTTTGTTATATGATAAAAAAATTGTCTAGCAACTTGAAAATGCAGTTACGTAAAAACAGCCAAAAATGAACATGGTCTAAGGGCAAAGATAGTGCTCCGTCACGAATTTCTCTCCTGAGAAGTGCTCCGCGACTCAAAAAGTTTGGGAACCGCTGATATAGAGTAATTATATCGAACTTCTGTATAATAGATCCATGTTAGATTTAAATATATTTGTGAATTACAAAGGGAATGTAATGGCTTACCAAGGTCATAGTCTGGGGGTTGGCGTTCAACCTACTCTTTCCCGCTCCCCCGAAATTTTATAAACAAAATATATAAAATGGCTTTATTAATGGTTCAAACAATATCAAAATTAAGGTACAATTACAAATTAGGGGGCTGTGTTAACATAAAAAGCAATTCAGGGAATTTATAGAGGTATTTATACATTTTTCTAACCTCCAGAAATTGGGGGATGTGCCCACCAAAACCCCCTCTGAAATTATTGGCTGGCTACGGCCTTGTGGCTTACATTCATAGTTCAAATCGTACATGGGGCGCTGGGTTTTGATAGCAATAAGATATTTTTAGAAATAAGGGCTTGTTTGGGAAAACTATTCTAGTTCCCCTTTTGCTATTAAAAACATTCTTAATTTTAATCCTAATACGAATAATAAGCGTACTCTCTGCTGTTTATCTAAGTTACAGTATAAGAAAAAATAAATTATCTTAATTTAACAATGATTTTTTTAAACTTGTATGTTATATTTCTAGATCATAGATAAAGGATATGTTCTAGATTTACTTAATATTTTAAATTTGGAGATCTTAGAATGGGTCAATGAATGCAAAATGTTATCATCGAAAACTTCCAGATAATTAAAAGGATGTACACTACGTTCTCTATGGCTATTAGATGAACTTACACATTTTAACCATATTATTATATATTAAAGTGTTATTACTTCCTACGCTATCAATGATAATAGTGTAGGCTAACTTTGACCTAAGATATACACGTGATACATTTGAAAATAATTGTAGAATGATTTTTTTTTAACTTTGTAAAAGGTAAAGATGAATTATTTAACTCATTAAAAATAAGGAAACTATTTTCAATTATTTCGAGTGGAAAATATGCTCATGTTTACTTTTTGTCCAAGACACTCCTTTTATAAACAATAAACGTAACTTAGGTAATGGGCTGAACTATTCCACATTCACAATAACCTACTCGTCCATTACCACCACAAGAAAAACAAATATAACCAATAAAAAATTAGTTCAGAAAATAATTATAGACGGCAGTATTTGTATTTAAAAATTAAAACGAGGTTCTAAAAGTATAATTTAATTTCTCTAAAAAACCAAAAAAGGTGTGCATAGGCTTGGACCCTACAGATCTAAGAAATTGCACCAAGGCTTGAGGAATTATGAGATTTTTTTAAGAAAATTACTCATTTACACGTTTTATTTAAGGCGCTACAGCTTCTAAAAAACAATTTGTGTCAAAAGCACAGAGCGGGGCCCTGATAGGAAATTCAATTCGCTATCCAATCATATACGTGTGCATAGGCCTGGACCCTACAGATCTGAGCAATTTGACCAAAGCTTGAGGAAGTACGGGATTCTTTTCAGGAAAATCCTCGTTTACACGTTTTTTAAAGCGATACTGCTTCTAAAAAAAATTGTGGAAAAAGCACGGAGAGGGGCCCTGATAGGAAATTCAATTCTCTATCCAACCTAATAAGTGTGCATAGGCCTGGACCCTACATATCTGAGCAATTTTACCAAAGCTTGAGGAAGTACGGTATTTTTTTTTCCAGGAGAATCCTCGTTTACACGTTTTGTTTAATGCGCTACAGCTTCTAAGACAAAATTTGTGTCACGTGGGCAGAGCGGGGCCGTGATGGTTCCAAATATTACTATTCAACAATATATTTATTCGCAGGTCTAGACCATGAATAACTCCCAATTTGACCTAAGAAAAAATATATATTTAAAATTTAAAATTCTGTTTCAATTGCTCTTATATCAAAATCATATTTTGTCGATTTATTTGTTGAATTTGAAAGGTTTTATTTAAGATCACCTGCATGATTGTGTATTTTTTTTAACTTCTTGTAATTTCTACCTCATTTGTCGTACACTTGATTTTAACTTCTTTCCCACCCATTATCCTTTTTTCTAACTATAAATGCTCAACCCTGACAAATTCTCACCAAAAATATTTTTATTCTTATTCAACTTTATATGCCTTTTCATCCGCGAGCCTCTTCTTTCCCCACCCCTGCCCAAAGCAAGACGCATAAACTATAAATAAATACTAATGACCTTGGTATTATGTCTCATATTTCTTGGCCAGACCAAAGTCAGAACCTGTCCCCCCTCCCCCTCCGAAGGCCAGTCAACGCCAATATTTCATAAAAATCTGTAGTTGTGCTTGTGGGAATCACATTTCGTGGACAATCTGGCTGACTAACTAAAGAAATTGAAAAACTGTCGTAAACTATTTCCAGCCAAAATAACAAGTTGTATTATACCCATCACAATTACAATTGAGCACTTTTAACTTTTAAAACCAATCATATCAAATTACTTTATATTTGTTTAGAAAGATTTTCATTACTGTTTTAGGACATTTCAATATATCTATTTAAATAATATACCCAAAACTATTTTGTGTTCGCCACCCTACTATACAAATTTTGCTAGTGTTAGGTGAACTTTATAACAAACTTACTTAAATATCAGTGTAAACTAATTTTTAATTTTTAAAACTATTTCTTTTATTGGTTCTTGTTTGCTTTTTCCAAGTTCACATAGACAGGCACGCGATCTAATTGTCAATCTGATAATAGTCTTGTTGGCTTGTCATATCAGGCATAATATCCTGGGCCTGGCTGTATGTAGGTTTTTCCATAAATGGTTTCACACTCTCCTTCCATGCCAATGTTAGTGCACTTCCTCTAAACCATACCTACCTCATTCCTAAACTAATAGTTTAATTAAGACATAGGCGTATAATCCGAACGCGTAGTAAGACGCGGTTTTAAAATAAACTTTTCAGAAAAATAAAATACATACTTTGTCATGTCAAACACTTCCCAGATAACCATATTAAACAAAATTATTATTTTCAAAAGGCCTTCATTATTCAATTTAACCATGAATGCAGCTAGGAGTTCTGTCCTCTAGGGAAAACTAGGATCCCGCCTACCCTCGGTACCAATTATGGTTTTTAAGGCCATTTTGACTTAAAACGTGACTTTTATATCCACCTTAATAATCAATACTTAATAATATTTTTTTTACCGCCTAGGTGTCCGCACGGTCTAACGCGCTAATCTCGTGTTCGATTAGAGTCCCGTGGATGGGGATATCAGGGTTTGAACCAGGTCGGGTGTACTGAGGATGGTTTTCCCTAAATGGTCTCCTACTCTTTCTCTTCGCAAATGCTGGTGCACTGACTCCAAGCTCCACATACCTCATCTTTAGCCCATTAGCCTAACTAGTAAATAAGAGTATAACCAAAATGGATAGTAATACGTGGTGGGAACAATATTACTATTGGTAAGGCCCCTAAAACTACAGGATACGAAGGATGTAACGTACATTTTTAAAATGACAACAGAAAAAGAGCAGTGTTTTAAATCAAGAATATTTTAATTTGCTCAAAGTAGAAAACAAACAAAGAAAAGTGTGTCCTTAATTCAAAAACTTCCAATAGCTACTACTGTAAAAGAAAACATTGCATCATACGCTGTACCTTCACAATAACAGGACTTAACGTCTTTCACAAATTGTTACACAAAAATGGGTATTAATATAAATAAGCCGATTGATACCCATGAATAAGTGTATCGGATTTACTGCACAAGAATACTGTGTGACATCTCGTGTCCTTCTAATTACTTTGATTCAAAGTTTACATTAGTCACAAGGATAATTCATGGATGTAATCCATGAAGTAGAGAATCAAACGCAATAAGTTGCGTCGCCACATAACAGTTTACTTTAATCTAAAAATGTTACGTCAAATGGTTATAGAGATATAAGGTAATAACTAACAAAGATATTCTTGATAGTTCCATATTATCTATATATGTTCTCTAACACCCCGAACAGTTATATGAAACGTAACTTCTCCATTACGCTGCTCGTGTCACGACTATTTACAATTAAGAGAAAACAGGTCTATCTCACAAGACACTAATACAAGGTCAGTACTACATATTAAATTAACATATACCGAACGAAATATCTCCATTGCGTTGACTCAAAGATTTGACTATTTACATAATAATTTTGACCTACATGACCCCAAAACAAAGTTTGCTATATAAAATAAAAATATATATTGTCAGACGTGATTTCTCCATGGCGTTGACTCAAACATATAATAATTTACTCCATTGGTCCCTCATCCATGACCCCAATAAATAGTCTGTTCTAAAATCACAAATAGATTTATATCAAACGTAATGTTTTCCCCGATCCCTCCTCCATGACCTTGATACATCGTCTGCTATATCCCAAAAGTTCTTTTATAATGCTCTATATAATACAATTTACATTCAACTATATATTGAGTCTAGAAAACAAGAAAAAGGGGGCGGGTTTCACATACTAGTCAATCACGCAGTAACGAATCATTACGTTATCATGGTGTAGTTTCACAAGTCTTCCTGATCCCTGATTGGATGTTTATCGTCGCAGTGCAGTTGTTTATGATAATTCATAGTCCATCTCTTTGACCGACGTAGGAAACATCCGATGTCCGGTGAGGGTTTCCTTATCCCTCCGCCAGAGGGCAATACAGGGCTTGTTGATTTGGCGCCTGGACTCTTAGAAAACATCGCCCAGTGTTGATATTATTCTCGGGCCGGGTAGATCGTCGAATACAGACTTATCAAGTCGTTGTCGCCCCACGCTTCTACATTGGTGGTTTTGACTTGCTAGTAATGTAGTGAAGCCAGCTTGAAGATCAGAAGGTACGTGAGGAACAGTATATTAAGTAGACAGTTGATAATGAATATTTAAGAACGCTAATTTTATGTATGATTGTTGGGCTACATTGGGCTACAATAGTGAAGTTTACTATTGTAGGATACGTCGAGGTGGGCTAGTANGCCAGCTTGAAGATCAGAAGGTACGTGAGGAACAGTATATTAAGTAGACAGTTGATAATGAATATTTAAGAACGCTAATTTTATGTATGATTGTTGGGCTACATTGGGCTACAATAGTGAAGTTTACTATTGTAGGATACGTCGAGGTGGGCTAGTAATTGTACAATACAAAGATTGTATTGTTACATAAGGTTTTGAGAAATAAAACACACAACTAACATAATACTTGTATTGCAATAAATTAAAGAAATAAAAAAGGAGAGATAGTCAATAATAACCGATGCCTCAAAATTTAAAATAAGTACAATTTGTGAAAATATTTAAATAATCATGATAGTTCAATAAAAATAATCCCAAGTGTTAAACTTATCTTTAAAATATTTTTAGATATATTTTTGTTTCAAAGATTTTGTATTTCATCGTCATGACAATGTTAAATAAATGTGATGGTCAAGTTTGTGAACCTCCATAGTGCACATCAAGTAAAATGTTCAACAATAATAAAGGGGGTTTGATTTTAAATATAATATTATAAAGACAAAGTCTTAAGTCTTATTGTTATTCTTATTATTGTTATGATTATTTCTGAAAAGATTAATTGTCCGCAGAAGACTTTTCTTTACCACCGCGTCTTACTACCAGTTCGGGTTCTACGGCTATGTACAAATTACGCTGATGGGCTTTGTGATGTAGTAGGTGTAATTAGGAAGTAAACCTACATTTGCATGGGGAAAACGGGGAACCATGTAGTAAAAAGCACCCTAGGTGCACCCGGCCGGGATTAAGGCCAGATTTCCCTTTCCTCGGCATTTTAGTCTGTAGTGCCTTAAAAAACGTATAAAGAAGGATTTTCCTGAGAAAAAAAATCCCGTACATCTTTAATGTTTGGTTAAATTGCTCAGATCTGTAGGGTCCAGGCCTATACACACTTATGTGGTTGGATAGAGAATTTAATTTCCTATCGGGGCCCCGCTCTGTGCTTTTGACACAAATTTTTTTTAGAAGCTGTAGCGCCTTAAAAAAACGTGTAAGCGAGGATTTTCTTGAAAAAAATCCCGTACTTCCTCAAGCTTTGGTAAAGTTCCTCAGATCTCTGCTCTTGACACAAATTCTGTTTTAGAACAAATGTAAAAATCTTATATTAATATGGTATAAAACACCTGTATTGTAATATTCGTCTAGCTATTTTAGCGCACTCTTTAAAATCCAAGTTAAAATTCATGTAGGGTGACCTGGGGTCTAGGGGTAAGGTGTCAGACTTCTATGCTGACGGCCGGGGTTCAATCATCAGTCCCGGCATAGATTTATTTATCTGATTACTAAACCCTTCCTTCACCTCTGACAAGACATCTTGTGAATATGGGGAATGCCAGGCCTCCACCGTGGTTCGGATTCCACGTTAAGCTGTAGGTCCTTCATTTCATCTCACAATCACCCTACCATTACACGTTAGCGTAAGTGCGTATACTACTCCCTTACCTATGGTGCGTATAACCCGAACGGTTAGTAAGACGCGGTGCTAATAATAATAATAATAATAATAAAATTCATGTAGCTATATTATTTTCTACTTTGTTATCTAGTAACATATTTAGTTCGTTACAAGCATGCGTTTTACCCCAAACCCCCCTAAATAAACGTTTATGTGGGTGTGGAATAGTTCAACCTGGTAGCTTAGGTCTATTTTTAAAGAGGTTATAAATGCTACTATATTTGGTTTTATAAATTACTGTTTTACACTGTAACTTATTTAAATCAGTTTGACAAAAATACCAAAATTTTTTATATTTCTTTTCAGATACCTTCTGATAACGTATGGTTAGTGATTACTTTGGCTCAATAAATTGGGATGATCTTTAATTTTACTTGTGCTGCGTAGTGTTTTGGCTTTAACCTGTCATTCTATATCACGTAGTAAACCTAGTAAGTGTGGAGATATCCAAATCTTTCTATTTTAATAGAACAACTATATTACTTTACAAATTTAAACCGAACTTTGATTAAGTATTCTCATTATGTTTGCTATAAAACACAAAATTTCGTGCTTTAATGTTTTGACTTTATGTGTCTACTGGTATTAGCAAGACTATGTTCAAAAAATCTAGTTGCAATTTACACACTCAGGTTTGAAAATTTGAATTTAGTTGTCAATCATAAATTCTCTTGGTCTGTGAAATTAAAACAATTAACATGTTTGGATTTACCAAATATCTTAATATTGAACACAATTAGTACTTTTAGATCTATATACCATAAAAAATTCCATAGCAGTTTTTTATTATCCAACTTGTACATCAGATTTTTATTATCCACTAGTACATCAGATTATTATTTTGCCATGTCTGATGATAGTAATAAACCATTAAAAGAATCAATAGTTGATAAACCTTTCAGTGTGGATGTTGGTACCCTTTGTGTTTCTAGAAAGACAATTCTTGAAGAATCCATTGTTGTTTTAAAGCAATCATACTCTGATAACGAGACTTCCCTAGACTTGTCAGATGAAAGGTCATCCATAATAGAAAAGGAAGGTGTTTCCATTGAAAGTGACTTGATAGAGCCAAGTGGTGAGAAAAGAAAGGCTGATGACTTACACACTAACAAGAAGATTAAAAAGCCAAGGCTAAATGAAACAACTTTGAAAATTAAAAGGCCTGGCTTCTCAGATGACCGCTATGATGAAACTGCTTACTATTTTGAGAACAGTCTCCGGAAGGTCTATCCGTACTACTTTACATTCACCACATTCACCAAGGGCCGCTGGGTGGGAGAGAAGATTTTGGATGTATTTGCACGTGAGTTTCGAGCACATCCTGCAGAGGAATATGAGCGTTGCATAAAGACAGGAATGCTGACAGTCAACCATGAGCATGTAAGTGTGGATTACAAGCTGAAACACAATGATTTGCTATCCAACACAGTGCATAGGCATGAGGTCCCAGTTACCTCTGAATCTATCACTATAGTTCACCTGGATCAGGACATCGTGGTGGTGGACAAACCATCATCCATTCCAGTGCATCCCTGCGGCCGGTATCGTCACAACACTGTTGTTTTCATACTGGCCAAGGAGTATAATCTCAGGAATCTTCGGACCCTCCACAGGATAGATAGGCTCACATCTGGTGTATTACTATTTGGGCGTACATCTGAACGGGCACGCACCATAGAGCAGCAGATTCGGGACCGGCAAGTGCAAAAGGAGTACATTTGTTGTGTAGAGGGAGACTTCCCTGATGGAATTGTTGAATGCAATGAGGCCATCGAGGTAGTGAGCTTCAAGATAGGGGTCTGTAGAGTTTCTCCTAAAGGTAAACCATGTATGACACGCTTCCAAAAGCTAGAGTTTAATGGGAAGACTAGCATTGTTTCATGTAAACCCCACACAGGACGGATGCACCAGATCCGTGTTCACCTGCAATTCCTAGGGTACCCCATTATTAATGACCCATTGTATAACCATACAGTGTTTGGCCCAGAGAAGGGCCGTGGGGGTAATACCGGTAAGACAAACGATGAACTGGTCCGTGATCTCATCAGTATTCATAATGCAGATAACTGGCTTGGTGTAGACATTGGTTCAGAGCTGTGTATCTTTAAACCTTTGACAAAAGGTGTGTCCAAGGACATCTGTGTAACAAAACAAGACCTGAGCAGAGATGGGGAAACAACTGTAACTAGTGCCTCCAAATCACCACTATCCCCATCCACTGCTACAAAGACAAAAATATCTCAAGTAACAGTGGCCATTCAGACAGGTCATGAGGAGCCAGACACAAGTTTTGATCCCTCCAAGACAACCTGTGACCCCAATTGTCATGACTGCAAGGTGCATTACAGAGACCCCTTACCTTCAGACTTGGTGATGTACTTGCACGCATGGAAGTACCAGGGCCCGGGTTGGTGCTACCAGACACAGCTCCCTGATTGGGCTCAGCTAAATGAACCACTCACCCTCTTAAGAACGTAACTAACGTAACCTAACTTTGTGGCCATTCCCAGAGTACTCAGTTATTGCACACAATATTTTAGGTTCTGACTAATCAAAGCTGGAGAATGCCTTGCAATACTAATGTGTACTTAGTAGAATTGGCACAGGATGACTCCTGGATACCTTAGTGGTAAAAGTATTGGATTACTGAGCCAAATGTTCTGGGTTTGATTTCTTTATCCAAGGGTAGTTTTTGAATATAAAAAATATCTTATGTTTAGTATACAATACCACATTTATTTCCTTAAGTCACACATAACGATTGGTTACTATTTTGTTGTAATCAGGAGGTATATGGACACAAATAAACCAGATATTTTAAATATTAATTATGGGTCTACATATAATTCAAAATATTATATAATTGCAATAATATTTTAAATTTGATTTCTGTATTTCTGAATGTTTAAAAAAAAACTTAAATTCTAAGCATTTTTGGGTCTTGATGTCTCGTCCTATCTTTAATTTGAAACATGCAGACCAAAAGAAGATATTTGGTTTTTTAAAGGATCTTGTTTAACTGGGTTGATTTGTAACAAATATGCTCATTTGTGTTATAGTCTTTCTCAGCATTATAATTTGGGATGGGTGGTGACCATGGTGGTTAGAGAAGCCGTGGAAAATTTATAAAAATAAAAATACTAAAGTCCTATTATTATACTTAATCTGTTCCAAAGGTTTGTACCCACACTTGCATGGAGGGAAAGCGGAAAACTATTTTGGATAAACCACCCTCAATAAACCTGTCAGAGATTCAAACTTCAATCCCCCCCATCTTCAACAGTCTAGTCTACTGTGAAACATGGAACAATTGGCCACCAAAGTAGGTCCTTTGAGAAAATGACTTCCACTCAAGTAGAAATAAACAAAATGGTGATTACACTATCCGTTGTGTGTCAGTTTACTAGGAATGTCATCGCTCAGGTTTAATGTGGCACTTTATAGACGGTGTTGCTAATCATAAATCAAAGTAATTACTGCAATCACATGTTTATGAATCCACTAACTCGAATTTGTGCAATGACACGACTTACTGTAATTATAAATGTCCTATTTTCCTAGCAGAAAGAGAAGCACTAATGGCCTTTTGCTATAAAAAAACCCAATATGCTTCTGAAAGAATAATTTTGGAATTTTGAGATTAAAGATTAATTCTGATCATTGAGAAGAAAATTGGCAACTCTGACCAGTTTGTTTATATGATAAAATGTTTTCTTTACATATTCATACCATTTAAAGTTTATGAGTGTGGTTTTAGCTTACTATTTACTCGGTTTAAAAGTTTCAACCTGTTCATAAAAGCTTAATGAAAGTAAATTTAAATCTTATATTTGTTGTATGCGTCTCATTTATTGTCTTCAGATCAAAACTAATAACCTTTGAGAAAAATCAGGTTCATCTAAAACCATAAGATTCTTATAGGCTTAGTTAAAAAATTAAATAGGCCTATTGATATCATATAAATTTCCAAGACTTATTTTTAGTATTTCAACTATCTATATGATTATACTCCAGACAAACAAACCCCTAACTTTTCTGTGGAATATAAGCTTATTAAAAACATTTATTTATATTGTCTAATCAAAAACAAATCTGCAATTGTAGACAACTATAAAAACACACATTATAGGCCTACTTGCCGTGTACTATTACAATAATTAAGCCAAATGAATCATTTTACTATCATAATCATATCACAAAATACTCCATGCATTTAACCAATAGCTCAAAATTACTTTTTCCTGTGAAGGCAGCCTTCTTCGTCTATCCTCAATCCACAATGTGGATTCTCACATCCCCACCATGCACTCTCCTTGTCCTTTGTAAGTACACAAATTACCAAATAAAGCACTCTTTGATTTGTGTACATGTTTCTGCTTGAGAAGACATTGTAACATGGTTAGGTAGGGCCTACACTGATTCAGGTAGGGCAACATTATTTTGACAGTTAAAGTATCTACTAAACAATTCTTAAAGTTATGTAAGCTGCAGAAATAAACTCAGTACCTACCTAAAAAATTATACTAATAATATAGCAAAACGAAAAGAGTATTTCCTCAAAGTTTCTTCCTACCAGAAACATACTATTGTACACTTTGTTTACCTTGAAAGGTCAGTCTTACCATGAAATATCACAATATGGCCCTATTTTATAAGCTACTCCATCAAGGTAAGGTACCTTTCAATGAAAACTGTGTACAATAATCATAAAACCACACAGGCCACATATACCCATCATGGACAGATTGAAATGATGTTATGGAGGTTCCTTCACTTATGTACACATTGAAACTTATTTGAAGGAAAAGTGTTAGTGTTGCAGATTGCATAACTTGATGGTCCTGTTTGCTTATATTTTAAGACCAGTCTAAGAATATCTTTATTGGTAAAGTGGTGTTAAATCAACACATCCCAGTATTTATGCCAATAAACCACAAGACTCGTTTCACATCAAATTACCAAATGCCATATGTCCTTACATCTCAGATATGTTCTTTAAATTGTTTTCCTCTGTAAGTATATATATAAAAAAAAGCTAAAACTAAAATATTTCTTTCAGATTTTTTTGTCTTTCTATGCATTGTGCTATTTAGAAAAGAACGAAATGTTTAAAAAAGGAAAAAAAGAGTTGCCTGTTTAAAGCCCGATATGGGTGTAATTACTTAAAACATTCATAATTATTGTATTATTTACTAACCAATCCTGTTCATTTGCTGCAAAATGTTTATTAATTTAAAAACAATTATAATCATTTAGACAAATAAAATATATAATTTTGTATAATTGTTTTATTTTTTGTATTTATTTCTCAAATGTTAGCAAACTTTCGAATATTTTAAATAATACAAGAGTAGTTAGCATTCAACTTTTCAGAAAAAATAATGAAGAGGGTGTTTTTTGTGGTAGCCTATATGAAATAAAATATTTATGATTTTTTATAACACATTATTGGCTGGTGTGTTGGTGTTTAGTACTCTTGTAGCAAATTACCATGTTTGTATCCTTAATTTGTGCAATATGAGCTTTATTTAAAACATGTTATTTTGGTTGCTAATATAATAATAATATTTAGCACCGCGTCTTACTACCCGTTCGGGTTATATGCTGTTGCTAATATAAAATGTAGTAGAAAAGTTAGGGTTGAATCGATCAACCATTTTGCCGATTTTAGTCATACAGTTTTTTTAAAATTGAATTTAAATACTATAACTATAATCAGTAAATACAATATAGTATTTAAAAATATCATATAAAAAATGATTACACTGACACAGTACTTACATGGCCTGATCATCTCATAGAACCGTGATTAAAACTTTTTCACTCAAAAAATTTTTTTTTGCCTAATACTTTAGTTGTATTTATGTTATTGTTATGATATTGACCTATTAATAACCTACTAATTTATACTCGTATGTAGTTTAAATATTTTTTTTGGTCAAAAATCTTTTTCCTTTGTACACTAATAGTATTTTCTTGAGACAATAAATAAATGTAAATCATATTTAACCATTTGTTATTTATTTATCATATTCCATATCTCTAAAAATAATTTTGATTAGTCGGTTAGTATCAAAAATGATTGTTTTGAAACCACCTAAATTTATGTAGAAATTCTGTAACTTTTGCTTTATAGATTAAAACCAATTACCCAAAAACATTTTGGCCCTATAATAAAGGGAAAATACAAGTAAAAAAGTGTGTTTGGTTTATTTATCCCAATATGATAGAATTGTAGAAAAATAATGCACAAATAAAAGTAAAAATACTAACGCATAATTTACACACATTTTGATGATTTCAGGAAGTACTAGTAGTAATTGTAGTAGTAAAACTGTGTTTTTTTAAAGTTTAAAATTGTTCTTTTCAAGTATATATTTAGTGAGATCAATGAAAAATGATGTGGTTGGTGTCATGGTTGTGGAAGTAATTTTGGGTGGAGTTGGAGTCTGTAAAAATGTACCAATTCCGGCTTAATAAATAAATTATAATATATTACATCATTTTAATTTTATACTTTTTTTATTCTTTAAACCCGATATTTGTAATTTGGTTTGACAAATTTATTTACAATATCAAAGAAACTTCCCATGAAGTAATCTCTATTGGAGAATTTGACTGAAGTACATATTTTGTTATTAATTAATATACTTTAGCCATTTGTGAAGGAGTTTAAGTCGGACTGTAGAAAAATAGAGGAGTCTGAGGCTTGGTGTGACGACTTCCACAGCCCTGGTTGGTGTGGTGTTTATCAGACGTTGGTTCAAGAAATGTTCTACTTCAGCGAGATCATGAACATTGGGAATATTGGTATAAAATAACACAACATTGATTGTAACAAGTATCATATGGTGTTTTGGGTCAAAGGTTGTCTTTGATGTCTGATGGTGAACTGTGACAAATGGTTGCAAACGTAGGTCAACATAGGCCAGTCTTACTACTACTTCCTTAGGAAGATGCAATGAGATCATAGAAATACTGTTGTTTCTGTAAATGTTCACTATTGTTTTAACTTTTATT
Source organism: Timema shepardi (assembly GCA_902151425.1). NCBI lineage: Eukaryota > Metazoa > Arthropoda > Insecta > Phasmatodea > Timematidae > Timema > Timema shepardi. The sequence continues at coordinate 13,627 of CABFVX010009623.1, forward strand.
TGTTTATTTTTCTACAACTCTTTACATTTTACAACCTATTGATCAGAATTAAGTAGTTCAATATACTGTATTTATTGCTAATTCTATGAAGTAAATTATTTTATAGTGCTGAAGTTTGCAGAAATTTTATCAGAGACTAGTGATAAAATATGTTTAAAAGTGAATACTGAAAATACTAAATATATGATCACACAGAGAACACAAACTGGAGATGATAGTTTAAAGACTACCCTGAACAACATATCATTTGACAGGATTAATGAGTTTAAATATTTAGGAACAATTTTAATTCGCAATAGCAATATTAGATTGGAAATTAGGAAAATAATTCAGTTGGGAAATGCACGCTATTACTCTGTCAGTAAGTTGTTGACACCTCGCCTGCTTTCATGGAATGTAAAACTCAGAATAGAAAATACATTAGTTTTACTAGTTGTGAAACATGTTATCTTACCTTACATGACGGAAAAAAAATAGTGTGTTCTAAAACAAGGTGCTTAGGAAGATATTTAGTCCAAAAAGAGATGAGGCTATTGAAGAATGGAGGAGGCTACATATTGACAAATTACATACCCTGTACTCTACAAGACATTGTAAGGATAATTAAGCCTCATAGATTACGGTGAGCAGGACATGTAACACCATAGGGCCTAATGGGAGAATCTAGAACTGTGTTTATGGTGTTAACTGGCAAACCCAATGGAAAGAGACCATTGGAAAGACCTAGGGCGTAAAATGAGGTGGACTAGAGAGCTAGCCCAAGATAGGGATAGGGTGTAGTGAGGTGGACTGGATATAACAAGTTTAAGATAAGGATAGGTGGCATACCTTTGTAAGTGCGGCAATTAACTTTCGAGTTCCTAACACCATAGAGTAAGTAAGACATTTGTTAAAATCACATCACTTATTCTATTTAAAGCCATTAAGAGCCCGAGTCATCTCACAGAAAATGTGTAAATTAGGTAGGTAATACAGCTCAAACCAGATATATCTTGGTGAATAGCCTGACATTTTCATTAGAAAATAGTGAAATTGTTAGCAGTGAAACAATCATATTAAAAAAAATTTTAATATGTAATTTTAAATTAATACTAAACTATTTCACTGTTAACGAGTAAAAAATGCAACATACACCACTTGATTGTGAGTGGGGATCTTAAGGTGATATAGTTTTCTTTAGCAACATATACTTGTATTGTGTAGTTAACTGTGTTCCTGTTGTCATAGGTTTGTATTTGTTGTACAGAAACCTTGGTCAGATTATTCAAGTGGTAATGGAAACTTCCCAAGAGCTTGTCTCTGTTAAACCTGAGCTTCAAGTTGGCCCGGATAATGATGTGGCGTCTGACTTGCTGGTGAGCTCATGTTCGACGCTTTGTACACTTGTTTAGTTAGGTTAACGTTTGAATGTTGCTGTTATGTTTTTCCTGATTTTTTTTTTTGTATGTGAGCAAACTTTACTTTTCAAACATTTAAATGTATCATAGTCCAAATTATAATATTAAATATATTTTTTAAATTCCAGAGTGCAATGGTTTAAAAACAGAAATTAAATACATTTATTTTTATAAATATAATTTTAATATGTTTTAGTGTCGATATCACAGACTTAAAAGTGTATAACTTTATGGACCATAATGGAAAGAATGCATTTTAAATTAATAAACCAGCATTTCCATGAAGATAAATTTGAGGTAAAACACCCTCAATCAATACAGTCAGGGATTGAACCACCCCTCTTTCAGTACACTTAGTCATGTCAGAAACATAAATTTTTCTCCCTTTGTAATGTAGCTAAACAAAACATTTTCTATTATGAATTAATGTACAAGCAAACACAAATACCACCTGGAACATTTATACACTGGTTATTTAAGAATAAAGAAATGACTCAACTGCCATTAATCTGTTTCATTTCAGAAAAAACAAGTATTTGCTCATCCGTATCCATCAAGTAACTCTGAGCAATGTCGCCAAGTAGGCGATAATCTGGGTAGGAAGTTGGAAGATAGCAGAGACACAGCTTCATTATTGGCATATTGTTTTGAGAGTTCTATTAAAGAAGGAGTATATACTAACAAACACACATCAAACTCGACAAGTATGAGTGACAAGACCAAACAAAAGCTCTTGCAAAAGTGTAACCAACAAATAAAGAAGGTTTCATCTGTGCCCGAAAAGGATGAAAAGTTTGAATGTCATCACTGTGGTCAAACCTTGTGCAATAAGAAATATTTAACAAGACATATCGGAATGTTTTGTTTTGTTGTTCCAAAGACAGTAAAGTGTGATGATTGTGGTAGATATTTCAAGAATGGCGATTATCTTAAAAAACACAGCATCATTCACCGCCAACAAAAGCCACACAATTGTGACGAATGTGGGAAAGGTTTCTCCAAGCTGAGATACCTCAAGGAACATAATTTATACCACAGAGGAGTTAAATTATTTAAATGTGATTTGTGCGGGAAATGTTTCACCAAGAAGGTTTATTTGGCGAGTCACTCCATAGTTCACAGTCTTGCTAAACCCCATAAATGTGAAGAATGTGGCAAGTGTTTTGGAAGAAAGAACCATTATAACAGGCACAAACTAATTCACAAAGATGAAAGAAGGCATAAATGCGAGGAATGTGGTCGAACTTTTCGTTATAGTCATCATTTAACTAGTCACAAGTTGATTCATATGAATGAAAAACCCCACAGGTGTGAAGTGTGTGGTAAATGTTTCAGGTTAAAGTCGCTCCTTGGTGAGCACATGCATGTTCATGGTGAGAAGACACACAAATGTGACGAGTGTGGGCGGTGCTATAGTCGGAAACGTTACCTCATGAGACACGCTAAAATACATATTCATCTTAGTTCTCATTATTTAGTCTCGTAGTGATATGTTGTTGCTTTAATGAGAACCCAAGCTTCACCCTTATATTAATTGTTGACTGGGGGAAATTAATAACCAAATTTTATGAGTAACTTTGTTTTTATTTATAATTATTACAGTTGGCTACAGGTCTTATGGAGTGAGCAGTTTTCAGATTTTACCCGCTTGAGACGGGTTGACAATTAACTTATAAAGTATATACACTTTATAGTAAAACATTTGAAGTTTGATTTTATATCAATAATTGTTTATTAATTTACCAATCCTAATTCAAATGAATACTGCACAAAACCAAATGCAATGAGTAGGTTGAGATTTGAATTCTGGTATGATGAACTATATATGATTTTCTTTTCACAAGTCAGTTAAAATCAATTGTTTCCCATTCTATCAATGCAAATGTGTGTGTATTTTATTAAAGATCTACCTAACTAATCTGTACCATATTAGATTGATTATAAGATAATAACAGGTCTCCTACACAAAATCATGAACAATTTTCCAGGACTTTCTACAATTCCTCCAGGACAAGTGTATAGAGTAATCTTGGCAAAATATACATTATTACATACTCTATTTTATTTAAATATAAATATATGTATATTATTATTTTTTTAAATGTATTCAACAACACAATGAGTTATTTAAATAATTACAAATAATCATGGGTGAAATGTTGGTTTCCCCTTCCACTGTGATAAGTTTGAAGGTCTGGGTCTGGATGTTGTGTCTGTTCTAGATATAAGTTGGTTTATTAGTCATGTGCGAATATAATTAATCAATTTAGAAAGTGCATGTTAAATACCATAAATAAATCATTTAAAAATAATAGTTTTTTAATTATGTTTTAATTACTTTTTACTTCTTAGATACAAATATAATAAAGGTTATAACCTAATTTTTACAATAATAATTGACTGTCATGTTTAAAAAAAGTGTACAATCAGGTGAATAGGAGCATGTTATGGGAAGTTCTTAGAGAGTATTGTTGTACCTCACATGGCCTAGTTATTACACACTTGGTGATCCAACATAACATGTGCTATGCACATGTTGTGTAAATACAA
>CABFVX010009624.1:0-17570 GCA_902151425.1 Timema shepardi
ATTGCTCCTCAAAACTATTGGCTCTCAGATCCTAACTTATGAAGAGCTGTACACTGTCTTGACACAAATTGAAGTCACTCTCAATTAACGACCACTTTGTTCGTTATCAGCAGACCCCAGCGATTTGTCATCACTAACCCCAAGTCACTTCTTAACCTTGGGACCACCACAGATACTACCAGAGTCTGATGTCACTGCCACACCAATCAATCGTCTGACGAGATGGAGCCTGCTTCAGCAAATCCACCAGTCTTTCTGGAAGCGTTGGCATCAAGACTACCTCCATCAACTCCAGCCCAAAGCCAAGTGGAGTCATCCACAAGACAACCTTCAGGAAGGGGTCCTAGTCCTCATCAAGGAACCAAACCTGCCTCCACTACGTTGGTGACTAGGACTTGTGGCGAAAACATTCCCTGGGCCCGACGGCATAGTGCGTGTCGCTCAAGTCCGTACTGCACAAGGCGTCCTCATCCAACCAGTGGTGAAATTGTCTCCCCTCCCCTCAAACTAATTGAAATACGAGTATTTCAAGGGGGGCAAGATGTTTGGGACTTGTATATGTGTATATTGTTTTATTTTGAACTATGTTTACCGTTTTGTTTTGGCGCCAAGAAATCTGGTTGGTATTTGTGGTGTTATCTGGTAACGGGTTCGAGCGCGTATTTTCGCTGGTGCCGGGCAGTCAGTCTCGCTTTGGATGTCGTACTGTGTCTATCTAGTGTCGTATATTAAATAAACATTTTCGTGGTTGTGAATACGACACTATACAGTCCACTTCCTACCAAACACTAATATATTTCTAAATATAAAAGAAGGATTATTTATAGTTGTTGCAAATGGTTACCGAAACAGTTTTCATATATTCGTATGCCAATCGTGTGATCTTCAGCTATCGCTTTTGATACATATCATTAATACCTATGAAACAATGATTATAAAATAACTTTTCCACTGCTTGACTGATTCAGCCCTCTGATTGAATAGTTGTATTATTATGTGTGTAAATAAGAAATCTTCTCAATACAAATTATATAAGAGGTGAAAAAGGCTAAATTCCCATTTATCTCTGTTTTAGGCCTTTATCTATCAGTCCACCCCACACACCTTGCTGTGACCTGGCAATATGCATGGACGTAGTTAAGTGTCCTAGATAATGCTTATGTGATCTTTGCTCTAGAATAATTAATCTGCCTATAGACTTACAATAAGACTCAACCCATATCTGAATTAAAAAAAGAGTAGTTCCTTTAATAATAAATCTCTCTCCCTCCATATTGTTATTATTATTATTATTATTATTACCGCAGTATTAAGATCACTCTTTGGATATGAAGTAAAAATATCTCCTACAATCTCTCCTTGGATTCTAATAGGTTATATTTCTTTGGTAAAAGACAGAAAACAAATCAACAAATACTTTATTCCCGGTACATCATATTCATAAATTTAATCGTTTATTACTTGGTTTAAGACATTCTTCTTGCAATATATCTCAAACTTTAAAACAAGGCCTAGGTATTCACTCGATTGCTTAGCATTATAAATTAAAATAAGGTGATGAGGTACTAAACAAAAAAACAATTGAGAGGATCCCATCTAGGTAGAGTCTCGTTAATCCAAACTAATTGAGACCAAGACCTATTCGGATTAAATGATTTTCGTATGAAACGAAATATTTTCTAATTTGTAAATTAAAAATGCAGTGTAAGGTATAATTGGCGTCTGTACGTGTGTGCTATCCACGAGCGCTGAGAGATGAGAGTGGGGAGGGGTGATTTTACCCTGGTACAGGCTCACTTCAATAAGACAAAAGAGACTTACTGATTTTATGAACATGGCAAATAAACAATTAATTGTTGTAAGTACCCTAGAATGCTATTTTCTACCCTAGAATGCTATGCTATTTTCATCTTTTTTGAAAGCAAAATAACTGAGGTAATTTATACACTGTTTCTTTTCGCTACTTTGTATTATTACAATAAATTTTGTTTTAAAATTATTATTTTTTCTTCCACTTTTGTTTGGATTAACCAAATTTTTTGATTAGCATAGTTCAAATTAACGAGACTCTAGTGTATATATCTCTTAAGTCCTAGATCCTAAGAATACTCCTCTAAAATGTATTTAAATTGTCTGCAAGAATTTGAAATTTATCGCGTGGAAAAAATCCAGCCAGACAAACAAAATACCAAATGCTCAGGATAAAACAGACCCTCGCATTGCTCTGTCAAATATTTTCATAGTTTACATATTCCCTTTTTATTAGTTTCGCTTTAATTATTCCTTCCCCTAAGAGGCCCCTTATGAATTGAGGTCCTGAGCCAGTTCCCTCTTAAGATGGCCTTGGGCTATGTACTTACAGCCGTTGTGTCCTTCCCAATGGTCAATGTGCAGATCATGTTGTTCGTGAGCTTTAGATCAGCATCTGTATACCTTTTGAAGAAATCTGCCTTTGCACACTTGTTATGGTCAAGGATGTTCAAGGTGATCTTAAGTAGGAAATTACTGCGGACACCTGATAGTCGGTTCTGATAACAAGGGCATTTGAATTACACCACTTTAATTATAAACAGCATTATATTGCAGGGTAAAAGTAATTGCTATAACATTTCATATATCTTTTAAATGTTTCTTATCACAATATATATAATTATATAAAAGCAAAACCCACCGACTCACTGACCAACTCATCACCTAATTTCCCCCAGTTCTTGACCTGAAAACATGAAACTTTGCGTGAAAACTGTTTTTAGGGCCTAGGAAAGAGATAATTCAGGGTTTTGCGAGATTTAACTTATAAGGGGTGAAAAAGAGACTTCAAAGTATTCAAACTTCACTGATGTATCTTTAGAGATGGGGGCTGGAAATTTAAAATTATATTTCCTTTCTAGAATGGGTGAGATAATTATGAGCGTTTTTCAAAACTTATCTTCTAAGAAGCAGAAGAGTGGAAAGGTGTGGGACTGACTCACTTATCACCGAGTATCTCAAAATCCTGGGCATGGAAGTATGCTATTCTTCTTATCAAGAAAGTAGCAGGATTGACCCATACAACCAGAAAAATCTAAAATTGAAGAATTTCGAAATGGGGCTTCAAGAGATTAGGGGCTTATAATTTTAAAAAAACTTTTTCATATGGTTGAAAATTAAAATTATACAGACAGCTAGAGATACAACTCTAAATAACCAACTAAATATTGAAATTGGAAATTTTTAGTGTGAATTTTAAGATAGGGGGTGGTGGTCTAAAATTCAAAAATATAATAGTAAACAACTACTTCTCTGTGTTTTATAAAACTGAAATCCAGCAGGCAGGTAAAAAGACCGCTACAAATGTATACTAACGACTTATTAACTTAAATTTGTAATTGGTATATTTTGTGGAAACGGTGGTGAGAGTGGTTAGTATAAACAGTAAAAAACAACTTTTGCTTTGGTGGAAAATCTAAATTTGGCAGGCAGGTAGAAATACATCTCTACAGAATCATATTTTCTTAAATTCGAAATTTCAAAGTAGGAGTTGTATAAAAGAGAAGAAGGCGATGAGGCTTACAATTTATAAGACTAAAAGAACCAATCACTTTGCTGCGTGATATAAAACTGAATATATTAAATGGATGAAATAGGGGAGGATATAGGGGAATTAAGTAAAGAAAATATCCTTTATCTGAAGAAAATAATTTAAATTTGCCAGAAAAGTCGAAAGATTATGCCATTTAAAAAATAACTGTTAAATAATATGTACTATTTATAAAGAGAGCTTGTGAAATGGGGATTTAAATCTTCTCAAAACTAAAATAATAAATTACTCGTTGAAAGTCGAATGACGTCAAAAATATCGACTTACAAAATTTAATTCTATGAAATGAAAGCGCTTGAATGTGATGTAACTATTATCGAAAACTTATTTTCGGTATCGTTTGGAATTGTAATTTGTCAAGCACTTAAATAATCCTTATAAGATAGCCAAATTCTTCTATAATTTTAATTCAAAAATGGGAATTTGGGAAATGAAAAAGAAATATGAGAGGTAAGGTGGGGAGGGGGTAATGTTGGTAGTAGCTTGAAATTTTCCAGAACTATTATAAAATCATCTTTGGCATTGAATAACATTTCAATTTTCCAAAATTTGTCAAAGGACCACTCCAAAATTACTATAAAAGCTGGAAAGTTTGACATTTAAGAATAGGAGGGTGGAAATGGTTAATAGAATATACTTCTAGATATGATATAGAATTTGAAATATTTATAGGCAGAGGAAATCAATCTAGAAATAAACCAATACATTATACTAAATATTATTTTGGAGGGGATAAACTAGTGTTTAGATAACAAAGATGAAAAATTTAAGAATAAACAATTATCGTCTCTAGTAATGACATAACAATTAAAATAAACAAATTTGGGTGACATATCTCGGTGAGCCGTGATTTATTTTAGGAAACCATTATGCTTACTATTCATTATGTTTATATTACATATATTATTTATCTATCCTCTTTGATAAATTTCAATATTCTTTTTCTCAACATATTTCTGTAATAATGTCTATTAGTCCGTTTGTCATATTCTATATCATGTTTAGATATATATTGCTTTTGTAAAGGTATTGTGCACTCAGTTTGCAGACAAGGTAATATTTTGCTTTAAATATTTTATTATATTTATTAATTAACTTATGATTTCCATAACTAGCTCAGAATTGTATAACGAGAAACTATCGAGAAGTAAACAGCCGAATGTTAAAGTTCTAAATTGATATAGTTTTAGTATCGCTTAGCCGTGCGAAGAACGGGTCAAACTGCTAGTAGTAAATACTTTTTCCCTCACAGTCAAATGTAAATCATCAAAGAAACGTCAAAACAAAGCGTTGAATTCACGTTCAGATAATCACAGAAAGATTGAGTCATTGTAGTTTCAAAGGAAACCCCAAGATGGCAGTATTTCATTAAATAATCTATATTTAAATTGATGTTGATGCATGAAAATACTGTTGATTATTTTTATTATTATAAAATAATAGTTTACATTATTTTAATGGATTTCAAAATATACTATTTTAATTAGATAAAAGAGTATTACTTACTGGTCAAATTAGTTTAATAATATATTTCTTAAACAGTTTTAAAGCTGGTCTCAGGCTGATTTAACATAAACTGAAGTCAGAAGTCGATAAAAAATCCTTTTCACTGATACCTTATTCATCGATGTAAGCTTTTTATTAGTAGAGAATAATAGAGGTTGACATTGTAAATAATATATAGGATTGATATAAATGTCCCATTTCTTAAGATATGTTTATAAGCACCAGTGGAGGCTCGTGTATAGGCACTGCGGAACTGCAGCACCCCCTATTTCCACTTGATATTATCGATAACATTTAATATAATGAGTACTATTTATTTAATTCTTTATTTATTTTTGTAGTACAATATATATATTCCTTAAGCTTAATGTCAGTACTTCAGTAAACATCCCCCAGTTTATGAAAAAGATACAAGCATATTTTTATGGAACTGTGCGCTTCACAATGCCAGCGACGTGGTGTTTGACTGTTGTGCGTATTCAAACAGTGGAGGGGGTGGATAGGAATACGGGACTGCCAGGTAGGCACTGTTGCTCTTGCAGTGCCGGCTCTGGCGTGATGGTGGAAGGATGTTTTATTTTACTCAGCGTGTGTTGTGATTAAAAGCCGTGGACCATATTCTTGAATGTGATAAAATATAGAAGGGTGTATAATTAAATTATTATTCTGATTCCAGCTATTATATTTAATTAAGTTTTTTTCAGGTTTTATTTAACAGAAAAACTAAATGCGCTTACAGTAATTTCAATAGGGAAAAATTTCCGCAATTGTCATCCAGAGATCAAGGTGAAAATTAATGATTTTTTGCGCAAATTAAAACAAGAATAATGGATTTCATTTTTTAATGAATAGATCAAGATTGTACTGTAGCAATTGAGTTAAAGTAGGTAAAAATGTTTTTTATAAGATTTTATCAAGTTCCTGAATACATTTCCTTTTTATACATGTTTTTTCCTTTTACACAATTTTAAAACAAAGGCTAAACATTTTCTGGAGCAGCAACCCCACTAATTATAGCTACGAGCCGCCACTGATAAGCACTGTTTCTCTTAGTATAAAGATTTGTACCTCGATTATTTTAATAATTGATTTGTGGTTATACACGCTGGCTCAGTTAGTTTATCTCTTTATTAGGCCAAAAGTTTAGTTTTCCATTCCCGAAATGCCAGAAAATGTTATCATCTGTGAAATGAGATTTCCCCTTCAAAACTGATGAGCTCATGGCCTAGGGACTTGGTTTTGATTAGATTAGAATAAGTTTGTGGGCTGTATGTTGGCTTAGTCGGTTCAAAAGTTTTAATTTAAATACACCTAATAAAAAATTGATAGAACTTAATGGTGCCAAATTCGGGGGGAAGGGTGATTATTGCCCACCCAATAATTGCCTAGGAGGGGCATAGTATAATTCTACCCCCTCCCCAAAATTTTCACGTCTGCATTTTATTCATGTTTGCAACAATCGGTTGACAAGTGTGCTATAAGATATAATTATTTCTTGGTTTTTAATAATAATTTGCATTTTGAACAGTTTATGGAATCTTTCTTATAAGTTGCGTGTTTCGCACATAGCTGTAGTGTACGTTCGCTAACAACACAATCTCGAAGTGCCTGAAATCTAACGCTGCTATCAAGTACTATCGCGGTATCGACTCAGCAGTTGATATACAACCACCCCAAGCGCTGAAGTCCCTGTTCAAATTCCCTATATGAGAGTTTCCGATTCATCCCACCTTCTATTGTCAAAGTCGTGCAGTGTCCGAGTCAGACAACTTACATTTCTGTCGTTAACGTGTCTCGATTAATAGCATAATTATCATAGATAATATTGTCAATAGTTTGGTTTCCCGTTTTGAAACACCATCCTACAAATTAATGCCAGAAGTCGAGTAGTTTCTACTTGGGAGTGATGTAAACAAAGAAGAGAGTTTACATTATTATAAAGATTATGTTGACCCTGATCACCATTTGCTTCACAAAGGAATATTTAATGAGTTGTTGCGGGAGGAATTAAAAGTTGTTGAGAACAAAGAGGACATTATCAATCACCTCAGGCAAGAAGTTCGTCATAAGGGTTTGCTCTCAGAACTGTTTAAGTTTTTTGAAAATTGTGACGGCATTTTCCATGTCATTATCAACAAGAAAGAGGTCTTAAAAGACTTAAGACGTTCTTACTTTCAAAATGGGACAGTAAAGATAAAATTTTGTGAGCCTTTTACATATCCACAGGGAGGCTGCTAAGGGTGGAGAAGATGGCCGATGATTAAATATTAATAAATGAGATAAGAAAGCGAAAATTCCTTTAAAGTCTCGGAAGGAATGCCCACTTTATTTTTTTAGCTATCGTTCTCTGAATCAGAGAACTATACTTCCATACGATGACTGTCAATGTGCTACATCTGGTGGTAGAGAATTGATCATCAAGAAATGAACAAGTAAATAAGACATTCCTCCGGAAAATGTGTTTGTAATTAGTTAAGCAAATTTTATTGTTGGCACAACATGTGGCTAGTCTTTTCCCTGTTAACATGTGAATATCTTGTAATACACACAAATTAATGTAATATTCACATATCATAGTTAAATTATTTGTTTTTCACTTCACATCCATGAATTATATTATTTGATAGTACTAAATCAACTTTTATTTATTAAATAGCCAAACCACTATATTATATAGTTACGTTTATAGCCACATCTAAATATATATTTTTAAATAAAACCTAGAGACGGGAATCGAACCTGGGACATTTGGTTTAGTACGCCAATGCACTAACCACTGAACTATCCAGGATTCGTACCAGGCTTAAGTTCACTTTTTAGTCTACTGAAAGAGTTACGCCTTAGGCCATGGGGTCAACGAAGCGGGTAATCTATATAATAATATAATATATAACTTACAGATGAAGTGATACCCCATCCTGCTGCATACACCTTAACACCAGATTTCAGTATTTTTGTGTGGGATGTCGGTAAATTAACGAACGTCACATACGGGTTTTCGTCAAGTCGGTTCTCTACCTGAAATGAACACAGGTATTTTATAATTTGCTGTCGATCAATTTTAATATAAGAGTTTTTAACTAAGATTTAACTTAATTGGTGATTTGCTTCAAGTTTTCTATCAAGTTTTGGTTATTTTTATTAGCTTATTCTTTAAGCTATTAGCAAAAAAATCGAGATAGCGTGTTTGGTCACATAACATATTTTTGAAATGTGCTTTAATTGGTTTAAAAAACTACATTTAATTTTATTTAAATCAAAAGATATGTATTTTATCAGTGTCAAGTAACATTTTGGTAATACCAATGTTACATAACAGAAAACCTGCTTCCTTGTTTAGTTGTAAGCCAGAGTCAGTGAGACAAATATAAGATACTCCTTAATGGTATAGCAAAAGAGTTAATAATATCAGCTCATTTTGTATATAGTTACACATCAGTGTTTTGGAACTAAGCAAAATCATGTATCTATAAATACACATTTAAGAACTATCAGAAGGGTTAAAACTAGTTCAAATCACAAGATTACGCTCGAGTACCAGTCCGATGCAGAGTTAGACCACCCATGTAAGCATACAGAAATACCAACTTAGGTTAGTTACTCTTTTAGACATAACCAACTAATTATTATAGCTAACTACATCACATTTTGTACTATAGCTTACAATAAAATTCACTAAAGCTCCAGGTCTAATATTTCAACGCTCCCTCAGCATTTAAGCCATTCTGAGAACTCCCTACTGGGAGTAGGAAGAGAAGTAGTGACAATTTACTATTCTATAATAGCTATTTTTTCTATTAACTTTATAATTATTATTATAAATCTCTTAGAAACATTCCTAAGAGCAAATAATAATTGTATGTGCCTATCAGTAAAATACACAAAAATTTGACTTAAATATCAGTTCTTTCCAATTTTTATTTTCCTATCATCATGAAATATAATAATTTTATAGTAATTGTAATTTTCCATTTCTTTAGGTACATAGACTAAATGCGACAACGATAACAGCAATTTTGATTTTATATTTATAATTCTATTGAATTAGTCATTTAATCAATTTTTAATACATTTGGATCTTTTATGAACAGTCTTACCTTGATAAGGGTAATATCATTATCGAACAAGAATGGTTTCCCAAACTTATTATGAACTATAATTTTCTCTGCTTTGTGAACAGTTCCACCTTCGTCAATCTCCAGGGAGCCCGCCCTCACTTGGACTATATCTGCTGCTCTGAGAAGGAGATAATTTAATATTAGAAGATCCATTTCAAAAAAACAACATTTAATAAATATCTTAATAGGCCTTTTAATTCCATTAATATAATATTGAAATTGTTTTATAATTTGGCAATGATTAGACAAGTTCATTGTTGGCAAGATTTAACTTAGTCTTTGATGACCACACACCAGGCTGTTTAAACGATTGTTCAGTTCTTTTTAACATTCCATAGTTTTGTTTGGAAACAATTTAGATAATAACCAACATCTCTTTTCAAATAAAATATTTTTGGAGAACTTCTCTGATATTTAGATTGCTATGTAAAATATACTATCATACCCATTCAAATTTTAAATATTTACTATTTAAAACGCAAAATCTTCAATAAATATATTTTATGTTTTTTTTATACCAATCAGATATTTTAAAAGGTTACCAACAAATTTTTTTGTAAAACCATTTGTTACTAAACAAGATAGTATGAATGGTTTCTCAACAAAAAATAATAAATTGTAAAATAAATTTAAGACCTCGTTTGAATACTCTTAACTAAGAATTATTAGATCTAATTGAAAGCACATTATTAAGTTTATTATTGTTTAAATGAGGAGTAAATTAAATTTTCAAAATAAAATATAACCTATTCTACTCGCTGATAATGGATCTTTATATTGGTGAAAGAATTTTTAAAATCGGTTCAGTAGTATTTGAGTTTATGCTTTACAAGAAAAAAAAACAATCTTTCCTCTTTGTAATATTAGTGTAGATATAGATTTCAAACATATTCTGGCTTATTAATTAGTATGACGATAACATTATCTTATGCCTGTTTTTCCAAACGCATTTATCTATGCAAAATAACTAACTTCCCTATCTCCGCCGCTCGCACGGTTATTTTCGGTGTCTTTATGACCCATATCTGATGACGATCAATTTATTTGTTTCATTATAATTACTAAATTATAATATATAAAATAGAGTCTATTAATAAAAATTATAAGTGGTTTTTTGATGAAAATAAATAAACAGATTATAATGTTAACAATGAGCTCAAGAATTTCAAGTAAGTTTAACAATTTACTCGTGCGAGCCCATTAAAGCTCATCACTGTGTTTAGTGATGTTACCTCGTAACTATGCTAAGGTTGGTGATCAACCTACTTTTCCTCTATAAAGCAATGAGCAGCTGTTATAACCCAGTATTCATTGAGCACAGACCCACCACAAAACTGGCCGAACCATGTATGTTCAATAGCCACCTGAAATCAAATACAATACATGTATACTTATAACTGTACATTAATAACATTAACATTATCATTATCAATGACCGGGCTTTAAATAATTCTTGAAATATTATAAACTTATTTAAAAACTCAATATAAGACGTATTATTCCCTCCATGAATTTCATTTGCCTAGAATATATAAACTATGGTCTTCTTGAATGTTAAAAAAATCCTTACTGCTGCGTGTGCAGAATAAGAGTATGAAAAGCGCTGGAGAAAGAAAGGATAAGAGCGTAAACAATCAGGAATATGTACGAGGGTAATGTGAGTTGTGTGAACGTGGGAGAGGAGAACACAGATTGGTGTGAGTGTAATAATGGTCTGAAATGAGGTATTGCACTCTCACCATTACTGTTCATTGTGATGGACGAAATACTGAGGGAAGTGTTTGAAAGAATTGGGAGAGAAAGATGAAATAAATGGTGTTTTCAGATAACCTGATTGTGTGGGGTAGTGAGGATGGAGAAGTACAGGAGAAAC
This sequence comes from Timema shepardi, assembly GCA_902151425.1. NCBI lineage: Eukaryota > Metazoa > Arthropoda > Insecta > Phasmatodea > Timematidae > Timema > Timema shepardi. Next base: position 11,078 of record CABFVX010009624.1, read on the forward strand.
TGGAGGTTTGGGAAGAAGTGGTGGAGTGGTTTGGAGATTTAATGGAAAGATGATTAAGGTGGTGGTCACGACAAGAAAGAAGAACAAGTAAACAACTGGCGTGACAGTGAGAAAGGAGTAATTGAAGATAGTAAGCTGTTTCAAGTATCTGGGCAGTATTGTAGAGGAGAGTGGCAGGAAATGCCAGACAAGTGCAAGTGAGTGATCTACAATGCCTATTAACTACCAATATTGATGTACGCTGCAGAAACGCGGGTGATGAATGAACAGGAGAGTGACTTAATGCAGGCGAGTAAAATGAGATTTTTGAGAAGCAGGATCAGCGTGACAAAATATGACAGGATGAGAAACGAGAGAATAAGAAGAATAATGAAGGAAAAGCCAGTCCAGGACAGGATAGAGAAGGCAGGACTAAGGTGGTATGGCCATGTGAGAAGAATTGAGAGGGAAAGTATGCCTATGAGGATGTTGAATATGGAGGTGGAGGGATGACTAAGTACGACTATGAAACTGACCCATTACATTCTGGCCTAGGTAGGTGTTGTCTTGTCTTTAGCACAGCACCGCAGTTGAGGTGTACTAAGTCTCACTATGAAACTGGCTAATTCCATTCTGGTTTAGGTAGGTGTCATTGATAGGGCTGGTAAATATACCACTATTATTACAATTATAATCAGTGAAACATAACCAAATGTTCACACCTCACCGTGTGAAACGCAAGCTATATTTAGAATATCGGTGTGCTCTATGTCTCTAACACGACTGAAAACACACGCAATGTTATGATTGTTAAGAACAAAATCAGACTTTCACTTAATTATATTCCAATACCTTAGCTCAGTTGATAAGGTGTTTTTCTACTGAGCTAAGGGTCATGGGTTTGATTCCTAAAATGGTCAAAAATATTACCTTTTTTGAAATGTTGGTTTCCTCTCTAACCGTGGAGAATTAACGGTAGGGGGCTGGGTTTTGCTTCTGTTCAAATTTTTACTTGCTTTGATGGCCGCATGGCGTGTTGGACTAGACTGCTGAAGATGAAGAGGTTGGTGTTCAATCCCGGCTGGGTGCACTAAGGGTGGATTTCCTAAAGGGTTTTCCACTGTCACTCCATGTAAATGCAGATGCACTTCCTCTAACTAAGCTATACTAACCCCTACCACATTAGCATTTTTAGTACATAGTATTATAACCCCAACGACTAGTAAGACTCAGGGCTGAAATAAACTTATTTACGTACAATTCAATAGTCACTGAGTAGTTTAATATGTCATAATTAACTATGTAAATTAAAAAGTAAATTTAACATATAGGGAAAATTAAATAAGTTAACAAACTAAGGAATATTCGAGAAACCCCTAAATAATTAATTAATCACATAAATAAGTCATTAACGATGTTCCGTTTTATCTCTTTTCACAAAATAGGACATAGATCATCCCTAGGTCAAACTTTGTTACTAAGGTAGTTCAGATACCGGTACTGATCTCTAACACACAAGTACACATTCATGATACAATGTGCTAACACAAACCACAAACCTTCCCCGAACTTGGACTCACTGGAATAGACTAGAACCCCACTACCGACTACTGACCCTCTATCTATCTATCTATCTATCTATCTATCTATCTATCTATCTATATATCTATCTATCTATATATATACATACATACATAGCCTCCCCACCCCCACCTCCACTTTTCTACTTCCATCGGTCACACTAAGCTATGAAAGAAAAGGTTTCCGGATTGCACAGTGTTTTCTGGAATAATACGGATTCGAAACCGTCGATGGTATTCTTCAACAGCGGAAGTGGCACAACCACAGCAGAAGCCACAAACAGTAACTCTGCATAGTAGAAATTTGTGAAGATGAACAGCATTTCTTAACAACACTTTAGTCACTATCAACAGTCACAACGGCCAACTGACGCTTCACTATAATGCACAGTCATGCTTCAGACAGGGGTATAATATTGAGGGGGGGGCCCCAATCCCGCGTGCCAAATTCAAAATACTATCCATTCAAATAGATCTATCTCGGAAAACGTTCGTGATAGGTAGGACATATGTTCATTTAAACCTTGTTTCTTAGCATTACTGACATTACAACCTTCAAGAATATTTACCCTTCTTACTGGGGCACCGTGTATATCTATTTTATATAGATGTATGAATTATAAATATATATTTAGTTAAGTATAAATACACACACACACATATATATATATATATATATATTAAATTTAGTTAAATAAAATACACCTATGTTTATGTGGTAGAGTTGCCTACTTGTCCAAGGAAACAAACTGTTTGAAATTATACAAATAACCCCATTCCAAATTTATGATTTTTTATTCTCTCACAAAGCATAAAAACAATGGTTTTTGGTTGTTTCTAAACCCGATATAGTTTAGATCACTTTGTACTGTCTTGGCTACATATTTGATACCATTCTATTCGATAAATTATTTTAATAGGTAATTTAAAAAATATTGCTATAAAATGTTTACCATATACAAATCTATAATTGACTATTCTAACTTACTAGAAAGGGATAATCTCCTGACTCAGCTTTTTCCCCATTGTAGATCTTGCCTGCCTTAGGACTATTATTATTATTTACTGATGGTTTGGGGAACCAATAACATTGACCTCCTAGAAAATAGAGCAAAATAAATAAAATGTAATATACTAACTTAACAATTTTTGAAGTATATATACTCTTAGTGAACATGTCTATATAAACACAAATTATTTTTTTATATTTCAAGGTGAGTTAGGTACAATCTGTTCAGAATATTCCTCACAAGCAGAAACGTTTAAAAATCAATATATTAAAATTCACCAACTTTTATATAACATTCTCAAATTAAAATTCTCCATACCAAAAATTTTTGTACACTTAATGTTTACAAGAAATCACTGATTACTTGTACAGTGATTTATTAGCTATATAGTTTTACTTGAATCATTTATAGTATCTGAAACAGTATTCATTCACATTCACCTATAAATAGGATAATGACTTGGGGGCTGCTTACTGTATTTATTCCTAAATTGTTTAGAGTATGTTACTATATTTTAGCACTGTGTCCTACAGCTTGTTTGGGTGTACGCATATGAACTAATTACGCTAATAAGTTAGGGATGAGGAAGGTTGATATTTATAGGAAGTGGACCCAAATTTGGGAGGAGGGAGAGTTTAAAACCATTTTGAAAAAAACTTCAATACACTAACCCGGGCTTAGAAGCCAGATATTCCTGCTATTGGTGACCAATTCTAACGCGAGATTGACGTCTTGGACCATGCAACCAACGAAATAGATATATGTTACTAATTGAAATCCTAACTGCTCTAAAAGGCGTTACAAGCTATATTATTGCTTTCAGATGTAAATAATAAATCATGATGATATAATTTAATATAGAGTAGTTAGCAAGCCATAAATAAAGGTATAAATATTAAAAATCAAAGAGTTTCTTATTCTTTTTGACAGGCAGTAAATAAATATAGTTTTCATGAGACCAGCTTTTTTATCAAGTACCAATTATAAAGTAATTTAGCAAAGCTTTCAACCTACTATATTAAATGCTCTAAAATTTACCATCATCTGAAGTCTAGAGTAGGGGTCCCCAATTATTATTGAAGGAGGTCCGTTTTAAAAACTTAACATACTCCCGTGGTCCGGCAATGCTTTAACAGTGACTCAAGTTCAAGTCCTATAGGACTTAACTAATTCAAAAACGTGATTGTCTTTCCTTTTAGATATTTTACTTATTTATTATTGCTGATCCTCTATGTCTACTACTCGCTCACCACCAAAATAGCATAATTTCTTCTATTAATTGTAATCTCGTTAACGTCCTTGAAAATGTCTCTACGGTCCGGATGCGTAGCTTGGTACGCCATTCAGCAACCACTGGTTTATCGTTTTCACAGTATTTTAACATTGAATCACATTAGAGATAACACAATTTGTAATAATTAATCACTAACTCTACTCACCCTGAAGAACACCGGTAATGAAATACAGCAGATAAAGTAATTTCATTTTGGATAACAGGTCGGTGATGATTCACTAGTTTTCAAAACAGTTTGAATTCCGTTTAATATTTTAGTCGCATACATTAATTATTAATTTCTATTAATAACTTCTACGATCTTGTTAGCTAGCGGAAGTTTAATTGAAATCTGCTCACCAATTTAAAAGAACCGCAGATTATAACCATATATGTTTTCTATGTATGTACTTAAAGATGAATTACCGGATGTAATAACTATAAGCTCTAGATATTTTTGATAAAAACATTTATACTTACACTTTGATTTATTAATATAGTACAAGGCTAAAAAAATACGTCTAAAATAATTAATTATTACTGCCACTTCTATTAGGTAGTAAACACTTTTTTTTACTTAGTTAAACAATAATATTACGTCTCATTTTAAATACTCCAAAATATTTGAGAAGTAAAGAAGTAGTATTTACTATTAAACTTTCAACTAATAGCCTGGAACTTTAGCCGCCTTTAAATAATCAAAACTCAAACTTTTAGCTAGCAAATGTATCTTAGTCTTTTCACTTAAAAATAATGGAAAACACTTTATTTTTAATTCTATGAATTCAAATGTTTTCGTTACAGTGTTGGTGGCTGATGCCATTTGGTGAAAGGGGGATTCCCGTCATATCAATATCATCACGATATTTCAAGATACCACTAGTCATATTGAGCTCAAATTCAAAGATCTTACCAATTGTGGTGCACTATGCCCTCTGTACCCTTTTGGTGGCTTTTTGAATTTTTGAAAATTGCAATGGGCACGTAGATAAATTTCAGGTTCACATAGTTTGGTTGGCTGGTGGTGGAGATCAGGGTTTGGATCCCGTATGGGTGTAATTTAGTGCTTTATTTTCTACTGGATGGTTTCCCACCTTACCTCCAAGAGATTGAGGGAGTGTTTCCTATTTATTTAAATATCAATATTTCTAACCCACTGACGTAATTTAAATGCTAATAGCTCAGACGGGTAGTAAGTCACAGTGGAAAACCAAAACAAAAAATCAAGACTCATGCGTGGTACGAAGCACCTAGTGTAGGCTGTCTATGATCATGTGTTACACATAGCCGTAAGTGTATTGTATCGGACAAAGGAACCTGTAAGGCCTTGTCTACAGACTCTTGTGTCCGTAAGGTGCGTAATCCATAGTCCATGATCCGTAAGAGTTCCATGCTACAGAAACAGATTGCTCTGTTTACAAATACCTGATCAGTAAGTCCCTAGTCTGCGTTCCTCTGTAGAAGCTATATCAACTTTCAAAGGATAGATACGGAAAACCAATCACTGTTTAGTAGAAATGTAATCATCGGCGCATCGAAAGGAAAACACCAATGTTAGCGAAAGGATCCGTTGCCATGGAAACATAAAGGTCATACAACATGGAATGAATTTCTACGCGTGGAGTTATTACAGATTATTTTTTTAAATCTAAAAACCTCGGGAAGCTTGTAACCTCAGAAACCATTTGAAAAATAAAGTTCTCATAAAGATTGTATAGAATATAGATAACTATATTATGTAAACACCCTACACTATAACCTATCATTTTAAACCCAGCTTAGACCTATACCCGGACTTACGGAAATTAAAATTATAAATGTTTGGGACGCGGTCCAAAGTGATTACCTTGCTCAGTGAATCTGCTCAGTTACCTCTGGACCACTAGGTGTCAAAGGATCTATAAAAGTGGAAGGTAACTCAGGTAAACATACAACAAAGGATTAATGAATGAAATAATATTTAAACCTTCAGTAAAACTTTCTGCTCTAGTGTATTGCGCCAGTGTTATTAACTGATTGAACATCGGCTGTTATATAGTCGCAATCAACGACTATAAAACTATCGAACAAAACAATGAGATGTGCCCTCTTATAAACTAAACAATGATTCATATACATATTTTACAGGTAGTCTTCATAACGATGGATGGTAAAGGTTTATGTAAGAATATAAAATACAAATTGGTTATTTAAATAAATCTAAATCTATTTCAGGTGAATAGATAATAAATAGATATAAAGATCTATTAATGTAAAATATTTCAAGTCTTTCTAAAACAAGTTTAGTATTATCCGAACAAATTCATTTACAATCTTCCAGATGGATCTGAAAGTGATGATTATAAAAATCAATATAGATTTCCTTTTATTCATTTAGAGAAAGTTTATTAATTACGTGATAATTAGCCCTTTAGATGTATACTCCTTTAAATAATGAAGAAATGTTCACAAAGATTAGTTCTTTATTTAAATATGAATGTGAAGTTATCCTCCCCCCAAAAAGGTTGATAAGTTAAGAATACTATTATTATTATTATTACTATCTTACTACCCCTTCAGTTTATATGTTGTACCCTTTTCTCTTGTTACCACTGGGTACATTTCCCCGATACCCCAATTTACCCATGCGTCACTGGTCAACACGCCCTAAT